>CM038682.1:206431777-206722193 GCA_021605205.1 Aegilops longissima | reverse complement strand
AGATACAAGATTGAAGACCTCACCCGTGTCCGGATGGGACTTTCCTTAGCGTGGAAGGCAAGCTTGGCGTCGGATATGTAGATCTCCTACCATTGTAACCGACTCTATGTAACCCTAGCCCTCTCCGTGTCTATATAAACTGGATGGCTCTAGTCCATTAGGACTATCGAACAACCCTTACAATCATACCATAGGCTAGCTTCTAGGGTTTAGCCTCCTTGATCTCGTGGTAGATCCACTCTTGTAAACATCCACAATATCAATATCAATCAAGCAGGGCGTAGGGTTTTACCTCCATCAAGAGGCCCGAACACAGGTAAAACATCGTGTCCCTTGTCTCCTGTTACCATCCGCCTAGGCATACGATTGGGACCCCCTACCGAGATCCGCGGTTTTGACACCGACATTGGTGCTTTCATTGAGAGTTCCTCGTATGCGTCACCGATAGGCTTGATGGCCTCTTCAATCAACAACGGCGCGTCTGGGTGAGACTTTTCTCCCGGACAGATCTTAGTATCGGGCGGCTTCGATGCTGAGCCAACTCACTTGGCCATGGAGCAGATCAAAAGCTCGCCTGGCCGTCGGTCAGGTTTGAAGCTCCTAAACTTCACGGACGATATCCGGGGACTTGATCTTGATGGATCTGAGCCACAGCCCGGCGTGCAGCGCTGTCATGATGGGCATGACCTAACTCGCGCCGGACAGCACCTTGGAGGCTGCACTGCAGATCCGCTCCGACTCATAGTCGGAGCCGATCGATCGGATCGAGGGCGGATGGCTGGACACGCCTCGGGGCTGCAACTTCTGGCGATGGGCCGAACACTTACCTTGTCCCGCATAAAGCTCATGAATCCGAGGTGCGGACTCTCTGCGGACTCGAACCTCCTGCGCCCGCGGTCGAATCCGGTTGGGCACCGATCATGGAATTCACGCTGCGGACATCTTTCAAGCACTCGCCCTTCGGCAATATCATAAATTCATGAAGCATCTCTCGCTATCAGGAGAGCCTTGGCGAACTACGGCCGGGATGGTTGGGGCAGCGGACGACGAAGAAATTCAGAGCCCACCCACCACCCACTTCGTAGCCACCGTCGGCGATTTAACCGGCGTACTCGACTCGACTCCGAAGACATCGACGGTATGGGCGGCGATGCGGAGACTACCAAGAACCAGTGCCTACAGGACTTTGGAAGACCACCTCGTCATACGACATATACATGGTGGACACCCCAAAAGATGGGGACGGCGAAGAAGCAGTGGAGGCCGATTCCTTAAAGAAACAGCCCAAGCGCCGACGTCTGCGGCACCGCTCTAAATCCCGCCACGACAAGAATGGAGATTCCAGCACAGGAGATAATAACACCCCAGAAAGTGCCGAAGACAACTCCCTCCAGCACGATCCATCGCAGGAGGAGGCAGAAGCAAGCCCTCACGAGAGGGCAGCAGAGAAGAGGTCGAGGATGACAATTACTTACCTCCCTCTGGAGACGAGGCAATCCTCGACAGCAGCAATTAAATCGTGCTGAGGATCCCGTCGAACAAGAGCGTTTCAGACGCAGGCTAATAGCCACGGCAAACAGCCTAAAGAAAAGGCAACAACAACTTCAAGCTGATCAAGACCTACTGGCCGACAGATGGACCGAGGTCCTCGCGGCCGAAGAGTATGAACTCGAACACCCCTCCAAAAGTTACGCAAAACGCAAGTTGCTCCCCCGATTAGAGGAGGAAGCGTACAAACCTGCATCACCAGCACACAATACGGCAGACCGACCACCTCGTGGCCGCGACAGAGAGGCGTGCAAGCCCTCCACCAAAACCGTACCCCGGCATCGCTCAAAAAGCATGAAGCCATGGGGGAACGCGCCGGACTTGCGAGATATATTGGAGGACAAGGAAAGACAATCCAGATCTATCTATGGATCACGTGGGCGCCCCAAGACCCACGACGAATACCGTCGCGCCGGATACAACTACTCCGGCCGGGCCGAACACAGCAGACAACGCTCTCTCGAGCTACGTCGCGATATCGCTCAATACAGAGGCGCCGCACACCCGCTATGCTTCAGCGGCGAAGTAATGGATCATCAAATCCTGAAGGGTTTAAACCCGTTAATATCGAATCCTACGATGGCACAACAGACCCAGCGGTTTGGATTGAGGATTATCTCCTCCATATACATATGGCCCATGGCGGCAATCTTCACGCCATCAAATATCTCGCTCAAGCTCAAAGGACCAGCCCGGCATTGGCTTAACAGCCTGCCCGCAGAGTCAATTGGATCTTTGGGAGGACACTGGAAGCCGCATTCTCGACAACTTCCGGGGCATGTATGTGCGACCACGGACGCAGATGACCTAAGCCACATAATCTAGCAGCAGACGAATCGGCGGAAATTCGGACACGATTCTTAACAAAGAAAAATCAAATTGTCATTTGTCCGGATGCAGAGGCCCTCGCTGCCTTCAAACATAACATCCGTGACGAGTGGCTGGCCGGCACCTAGGACGGGAGAAGCCGAAATCCATGGCAGCCCTCACATCACTCATGACCCGCTTACATGCGGAGAGGATAGCTAGCTGGCTCAAGATAACAACCTCGGCAAAAAGCGCCGCAGTCCGGATACCAAGGACCGCAATGGCAGGTTGCATCGAAACAAAAACAAAGCGCCGCATTATGGCGACAGCAATGAGGATACGGCAGTCAACGCCAGATTTCGAGGCTCCAAACCCGGTCAGCGGAAGAAGCCATTCAAAAGAACCACTCCGGCCCGTCAATTTGGACCGAATACTCGACCGCTCTTGTCAAATACATGGAACCCCGAAAAGCCAGCTAACCACACCAACAGAGATTGTTGGGTATTCAAGCGAGCAGGCAGATTAATCGCCGAAAATAGCGACAAGGGCTACACAGCGATGGCGAGGAAGAGACCCGGCCGCCGAACAACAGAGGACAAAGGATTCCCCCCTCAAGTTCGGACGATAAACATGATATCATAACGCATATTCCCAGAGGGAGCGAAGCGTGCACTAAGGGGCGTATCACAGCGATGGAGCCGATCGCCCAAAATTCAACCCATGGTCCTCTTGCCCGATCACTTTCGATCGAAGAGACCATCCGACCAGATATCCGCCATGGCGGATTCGCGCATTGGTTTTAGACCCAATCGTCGACGGATTTCACCTCATGAGAGTCACGATGGATTCGGCGGCGGTAACTGAACCTGCTTTATCAGGATATAGTCGCAAGATGGGCATAGACCCTTCAAGGATTAAACCTACAAAGACAACCTTAAAAGGTGTCATACCAGGTGTCGAGGCCAATTATGCAGGCTCGATTATTACATGGAAGTGGTCTTGGATCCCGGATAATTTCGGGCGAGGAGTTAATCTTCGACATAGTCCCGTTCGCGATGGCTATCACGCTCTGCTTTCGAGGCGAACGCGTTGCAAAATTCAAAATTCAAGCTGTGCGGTGCGCATTATGCATACCTTAAGCTCAAGATGCCAGGCCCTCGTGGAGTCATCACGGTCAATGGAAACACGGGAACGCTCCTCCGAACGGAGGAACATACTGGCTCTCATGGTAGAAATACTGAGCAGCCTTTTAAGGCAATTCTCGAAGTCCGGCCATCAAACGACCGGACCGCGACCAAACGCAACGCCGAACAACATCAACCAAGACCCACAGCACGTTCCGAGCACGCGCGTAGCAATGCGGCCTAACCCCAGCCATCGCAAAATTGTAAGACAAACTCTCACGTACATAATTACATACGGAGATACCATGGGCATAGGGGAAGGCACAACCACAACAGACCAGTGCGGTTCGACCACACCGGGGCTCCCAAGTGTGTCGCTCTTTTTCTTTTATTTCTCTCTTTTTATATAGAACTCTGTCCGTGGCGAACCTGCGAACTCATGATGCAACAGCCAGGGAAGGACAAAGGCCGTGACAAACACTCAGGTGGTCTCCATCACGAGCATTAAATTTGTTAAATACAACATTCCATGGCCTACCCCCTGGAGGGAGACGCCTTTAATTCGTCCAATCCCTTGCTTTCCGCACTATTTGTATCATTCCGCACTCATAGCATATCTTCTCAAATAAAATGCAGCACTTTTTTGCCCATAATTGCATTACCTTTTACATATATATGTTCATTTACGACATGTTGCATCCGTACATTTTGGTACGGCCAAATACACCAGGGGCTTATGTTCTCCGCATTATGGTGTGATAAAGTCCGCACACTTTCACAAGTGCGGCACCCCGAACTTATAGCATTATATGAATCGGCTCCGAATCATGTCTTGGGTCAATAGTTGGGTTTGCCCGGCTCCCATGTTTGGCACATTACGTTCCGTCTATCGGCTAAGGTAGCTGTAAGTGCATCTAGTGCCCCTTAGTGATTTTGGTGTATTGAAGACTTATAGGTTAAGGAACTAATGCGTTTGTGAGTGTACACAGGTCTATAAGTCTATGAGGAGTTTGATATTTACAGTGAAAGTCGACCCCTAAAAATGAAGTTCTTCAACTGAAGACTTTGATATTTTGAAGACTTTCTGAAGACTTTGAAAGTGAAGAAATTGGTGTGACCTTGAAGACTTGGTATTCATTTGAGGAACATGAAGCGTGAAGACTTTTGTTTTCGTAGTTTCATTTTCTCTTTCTTGAGTCATAGGAAACACCGTCTTTGTTAAAGGGGTCGAGGAAATACTAAGGAAAAATTTCCATGTGATGCTCAACTCAAAATCCTACACCTACCAATCCCTTGAGTGAAGCCTTTGGAAATCTCATACAGTTCAGTCAATTTCTTGATGTGAGACGAAGTTCTTACGGTCATTGAGAATTTATTCGACCGAGGAGTTAGGAATTCGCCAAAGTCGGATTGCCTACAGTGAGGATCATGATAGCCACGAGAATTTGATATTCAAATTTCCGACCGTTCTTGTCTTGGCATGCCAACTGTCCCAAAATATCTTATCCACCTAACGGTCATATCATTGAAGGGCATTTATGTCTTATCATGTCGGGCTGCTCCCTAGGCTATAAATAGCGCCCCCTACAACCACTAGCTGGTTGGCTGCTCAGAGAACTTGACACTTGTCATTTGAGAGCAACCCATCCTCCGAGGACTTTGAGAGAAAATCATCAAGTGAGGAAAAACCAAAAACCAAACCCTACAAACCCAAAGTGATTGAGCATCCTTGAAGAAATTGATCTGCGTGGATCCGGCGCTTATTACCTTTGAAGACTGTGCTTCTTCCAGACGGTTAGGCGTCATGGTCTAGAGCATCAAGAGGAATTGTGGATCGCCGAGTGACCAAGTCTGTGAAGGTTTGGAAGTCGCTGAAGACTTACCACAGTGATTGGGCGAGGTCCTGTGTGACCTTAGTTCAAGGAGAATCGGTGAGGACTTGGTGTCTGAGCTGCGTGCTCGATGATTGGGTGTCCGGGACTGTGTGTCCTCGAGTTTAAATACTCAGCCGCTCAACAGACGTACAAGCGAGACAGCAGTTGGAACTGGTCTACCAAATCATTGTCTTCACCAACCTAACTGGTTCTATTTCCTCAACCCTTTCATTTCCTCATTCTTGTGTTGAGTGTTTGTTCATATCTGTGTTTGAAGACTTTGGTGAAGACTTTCTCAATTTCCTCGGTTCAATTTCTTGATCTGTTTGTCTTCATCTTGTGTTATCCTGTGATTACGCTTTCGTACTCTGTGATTGTCTTCATTTCATCATGATGACTATGCGTGTATTCTGTTATGCTTACTTACGAGTACTTATTCCGCTGCAAGTAGTTCTTAGCTAAGGAATTTCCTCACCGCAAATTCCTCGTTGAAGAATTCATAAAATCGCCTATTCACCCCCCTCTAGTCGATATAGCACTTTCAATTGGTATCGAGCAAGGTACTCCCTTGTTACGTGTGATTTTAGTTTAACCACGGAGTTTTAGTTATGTCGACCGCAGGTATGATCAAGGTCTCAGCAGGGTGTCCTACCTTCGATGGGACGGACTACCCCTACTGGAAGAACAAGATGCGAATGCATCTTGAAGCAATTGACAACGATCTCTGGTATGTTGTGGAAAATGGTGTTCCCTCAGTCACACCTTCTCTGAATGCTGCTGATGTGAAGAGATTCAAGCAACTCGATTCTCAAGCGAAGAATATCATATGTGGCCATCTGAGCAAAGGTCAATATGGAAGAGTGAGTGCTTTGGAATCTGCCAAGCTCATATGGGACAGGTTGTCCAAAGTAAATGAAGGTGTCTCAACTCAGCGTGACTCTCGAGTTGATGTTCTTCGGAATCTCTTCAACCGCTTCAAAAGACTCGACAACGAAAATGTTCAACAAACCTTGATCGCCTCATGACATCTCAAATGAGCTTCAAGCACTTGGTGCCACTCGACATCACCGACCATGAGGTGGTGAAGAAATTATTAAGATCGCTTGATTCCTCATTTGATACTCCGCACCGATGATACAAGAAGCGAGCTGACTACAAGTCTCTTGATCCTGCCGATATCCTCGAAGGCTAAATACTCACGAGTTCGACTTCTTTGAAAAGAGATCTCTATGGTTCTGGCTATGGAAAAACACGTGCCCTGAAGGCCAAGGCTGTGTCCGAATCTGAGTGTGAAGACTCTGGTAGTAGCCTTGGAGATCCTGAAGAATTAGGCCAGGAGCTAGCACTGCTCGTGAAGAAATTCCAGAAATTCTCAAGACGTGGTCGCTTTGGAAAATCCTCAAAAAGCAGTGATTCCTCATCTAGTGACTATAAGAGAAGACTTTGTCACAAATGCAAGAAACCTGGTCACTACATCCAAGATTGTCCTCAGTGGGAAAAGGAATTAAAGAAGAAGAAACACAAGGATTACAGTTCTGATGACGCGAAGAAGAAAAAGAAATCATCGAAATCTTCATCATCAAAATCCTCAAAGCCTTCTTCTCACAAGAAGAGCAGCTCCAAAAAGGCTCGGGCATTCATTGGCAAGGAAATGGACTCTGAAGCTGAATCTGAGGAACATGAGGAAGAGGAGGAGTCTGAAGAATCCGAATCTGGTGTGGCTAGTCTGGCTTTCGCTACTGCTTTCGTTAGCAAGTCCATCTTCAACACTGAAGAAACTGACTCCGCCGACAAGCCTGATGAGGATGATGATGACTACGCTCCCACCTATTGCTTCATGGCAAAAGGTGCCAAGGTACTGAATTTCACCTCCTCTGAATCTAGTGAAAATGAATCTGATGAGGATCTCAAGCCCAGCTACTCTAAACTTGCTAAGATTGCTATAAAACAACAAAGGGCTTTTGAAAAGGTTCAAAACATGCTAGACAAAAGTGATGATATGTTAAATCTTCAGAGACTTCAGTCTAGGCTTGACAGCCTTCAAGGTCATCATAACACTCTCCTATCTGATCATGAGAAACTTTCTTATGAATTTCTTCAAAGAAAGCAAGATCTTGAGAAGCTAAGAGTGAGTTATGAAGATCTTCAGAAGGAGCGCGATTCATTACTTGCTCAACAAATCAGCGCTTCTCAAGAAGAATTTGTTCCTCCATGCTTAAAGTGCATTGAACGTGAATCTGCTAATTCTTCACCTGAATGTTCAAATGCTTCAACTGTTACAAATTCTTCACCTGCCTCTGCTATCACTAATTCCTCATCTGAGGACATTGCTAGTATCACTGACGATGCGGGGCTGAAGGAATTGTACATGACAGGCATGTACAAAAGCCTCAAAGGGCATCAGACTCTTTGTGATGTGCTTAAAAAGCAGATCCTCAACAGGAACCCTAGGAAAGAGGGTATTGCCTTTGAGAGGAAACTCAATGCTGATGGAACATACTGGAAGCCTGAGCAGTATCCCAAAACCTCATGGGTTGCTGCAAAGGGACCTCCAGTTGATCCATCTAACTTATCTGGCTTTACATGCGAATTTCCTCATTCTGCTGATGAGTCATTTGACTCCAACTATAAACTGTTCAAAAATCAGAATGGTGAAGTATTTGCTAGATATGTTGGCACTAAGCTGAGAGCGGTTCCCCTATGAAGAAAATCTGGGTTCCCAAGAAGTGCCTTGAAAGTCTTCAGGTGAATGTCCTCATGACACCACCAGTGAAGAATAGGAACCCCAGATCAAATTCTTCATATGGACCAAATTCTTCATATGGATCCAAGTCCTCATACGGACCAAATTCCTCACGTGGATCAAATTCCTCAAAAGGATCAAAGTCCTCATATGATTATCATCGTGCTAACAACTCTGTTTCGAGGTAGAGCTAAGGGCTATGAATATGTGCATTATTCTTCAAACCAATATGTTCATAAGTCCTCGAAGAATTTCTCTGCTTATTCATATGCTTACCCTAACCCCTCTTATGTGAAGCGAAATGGTTTGGCCTCTATGCCACCATTCTCGTATGGTGCTTTCATGAGTGATGAACTCTTTGCCACCCCTTGAGATGTGGGTGGTGAAGAAAAGAACTAATCTCTTTACGCAGGTCAGGTCTCGGGCGTGCCTTAACGTCTGAAGAATTTCTTGGGGCACGACAAAATGCACGAAAGGACGCAGCTAATCATGATGAAATGAACTTTCATTTCACACGTCCTCCTCGCTTATCTGATTGATCTTGGTGATGAAATTCATCGATGAACTTGATATCATATTCTTCAGCGATGAAGTATATGAGATCGTAAGTTATACTAATTCATCTGCAGGATGATCAACCCAAAGCCACCGAGTGGGTTCTCGATAGTGGATGTACAAATCACATGGTGGTGACAAGAATCTATTGATGGATGCTCCTTATCACCGTCACATCTGAAGCATATCATCTTTCTTTGACAAAGGCAAAAGTCGGTATTGGGTCTTGGTAAGGTTGCTATCTCTAAGGACATGCACATGGACAAAGTCATGCTTGTTGAGTCCTTAGGATACAACCTCATGTCGATCTCAATGCTTTGTGATCTTGATATGGTTGTTATCTTTGGCAAATATCGTTGTGTTGTGATTATGGAAGGCGACAATTCCAAAGTCTTGAAGGCTTTAGGAGAGGAGACTTGTATATTGTTGACTTCTCCACAGGACCACAACCAGCCGTGTGTCTACTTGCAAAAGCTTCGAAGGCTGGCTATGGCATCGGCGACTTAGTCACTTGCAGCATGAGGAATTTACTGCGCTTGCAAAGAAGAAGCATGTCATTGGCATTGAGAATGTCAAATTCCTCAAGGATCACTTATGCGAACTGTGAAGCTGGAAAAATGACCAAGGCCAAGCATCCAGTGAAGACTATCATGACCACTACTCGTCCCTTGAATTGCTTCACATGGACCTCTTTGGTCCCAATCATTATTCAGGTATCGTTAATGATGCATCTCTATATGGCTTTGTTATTGTTGATGATTACTCTCGTTACACATGGGTACACATTGTTACTTACAAAAATCAAGTGCAGGAAGTCTTCAAGCGATTTTCCTCGAGGGCTTCAACTAACTTTGGTGTGAAGATCAAGCACATCGGGAGTGACAATGGGCCTGAGTTCAAGAATTCGGTCTTGATGACTATCTTGATGAACTTGGTATTACTCATGAGTTATCTGCTCCTTATACTCCTCGGCAAAATGGCGTCGTGGGCGCAAGAACAGAACTCTTGTTGAGATGGCTCGCACTATGCTTGATGAATACAAAGCGCCTAGTCGTTTTGGATTGAAGCAATTGACCTGCGTGCCACATCATCAACAGTATATCTTCACAAATTCTTCAAGAAGACTGCCTATGAACTCCTCAGCGACAAGAAACCTAATGTAAGTTATTTCAAAGTCTTGATTGCTAAATGCTGGATTAGAGATCCTCATCACAACTCTAAATTTGCACGAAAGCACATGAAGGTTTTATGCTTGGTTACGGAAAGGACTCGCACACCTCTGAGTCTTCAACATCACTCTACACAAGATTGTTGACCTTGTAGATGTGCGGTTCGATGAAACTAATGGCTCGCAAAGAGAGCACCTACCTTCTGTGTTAGGCGAACCAGCACACGAGGATTCTATCAGGTTCAAGGCAACCGAGGATGTCATTCCTCTTGAAGAAACTGCTGAAGAATTCATCCTGTCTGTGAAGAACGTCAAGTGATGCACTGAAGATAATCTTGAAGAAAATGGTCTTTGAAGAAAATGATCAAATTCCTCGGCGACAACCAGCTCATCCTCGCGTTGCAAAAGAAGTGCAAGTGGAGAAGATCATCGATGACATTAAAGCGCGGGTCCTCTCACACGCTCAAAAGCTTCACATTTATCTAACTTTTGTGGGCACTATGCTTTTGTCTCTATCACAGAGCCCACTAAGGTAGATGAAGCATTTCGGAGCAGAGTGGATTCAGGCCATGCAAGAAGAATTACATCGATTCGAGCTCAACAATGTGCAGGAACTGGTCAAACGTCCAGATCCTCGCAAGCATAATATCATTGGCACAAAGTGGATCTATCGCAACAAGCAAGATGAAAATGGTCTTGTGGTGAGGAATAAGGCACGACTAGTAGCTCAAGGCTACACGCAGTTGAAGGAATTGATTTCGATGAAACTTTTGCACTGTTGCTAGACTTGAGTCTATTAGCATATTACTACGCCTATGCTAACCATCACAATATCACCTTTATATCAAATGGATGTGAAAAGTGCATTCCTCAATGGTAAGCTTGAGGAAGAAGTATATGTTGCTCAACCCCAGGTTTTGAAGATCCAAAGAATCGACAAAGTCTTGAGACTCAATAAGGCCCTCTATGGCCTCAAGCAAGCCCTCGGGCGTGGTATGATACATTGAAGGAATTCTTTGTGAAGAATGGCTTCACACCGGTTCACTCGACCCTACTCTCTTTACTAAATCTTATGATGGTGAACTTTTGTGTGCCAAATATATGTTGATGATATTATCTTTGGCTGTCTTGACCAACGTTATAGTGATGAATTTGCCTATATGATGAGTGAAGAATATCAAATGTCTATGATGGGAGAGTTGAAATTCTTCTTAGGTCTTCAAATTAATCAACAACACAATGGCATATTCATATCTCGGAGAAATACCTCAAAGATGTCTGAAGAAATTTGGCATGCAAGATTGCAAAGGTGTCAAAATTCCTATGCCCACAAATGGCCATCTATGCTTGATGAAAATGGTATTGACTTGATCACAAGGTATACCGCTCCATGATTGGTTCTTTATTGTACTTATGTGCATCTAGGCCAGATATAATGCTTAGTGTTTGCATGTGTGCCCGATTTCAAGCTACACGAAGGAATCACACCATAAGGCTGTGAAGCATATTCTTGATATCTAGCTCACACACCAACACTAGGATTATGGTACCCCAAGGGCTCTACTTTTGATCTCATTGGATATTACGACTCGACTATCTGGTGATCGTGTGGACCGCAAGTCAACATCTGGTACTTGTCATTTCCTCGGACGATCTTTGGTGCATTGGTCCTCGAAGAAAGCAGAACTGCGTATCTTATCTCTGCGGAAGCTGAATACATTGCTGCTGGCTCGTGTTGTGCTCAATTGCTATGGATAAAGCAAACTCTCAAGGACTACGGCATCAACGTGAAGAATGTGCCTCTCTATTGTGACAATGAGAGTGCCATCAAGATTGCTCACAACCCAGTTCAGCACTCGAAGACAAAGCACATTCAAATTCGTCATCATTTTCTTCGTGATCATGTGTTGAAGGCGACATCTCCATCGAGCACGTGAAGGCGAAGAACAGCTAGCTGATATCTTCACTAAGCCCTTGGATGAGAAGAGATTTAGCAAGTTGCGGTGTGAGCTAAATATCTTAGAATCTTGAGCGTTCTTTGAAAAAGACACACATCCTAACACTTATGCAAAATTGATGACTTAGATGTGCAACACATGAAGAAAGCGTTTTCTTCAATCAATGAAGAATAACACTCTTAGTGTGAAGAAATTAATGAAGAATTTGATTCTCAGAACCCTCGACAATTATGCTGTGTCTGAAATCATCTTTCTTATCTGATGGGTCACGCCACCACCAAAGTTGAAAATCTTCAATTTGAGTTTTCCTCAGTTTTGAAATTCTTGAGTTTTCAAATTCTTCAACTTTGCAAAATCTTCACTGTTTCCGTCGTCTTTCTTCATTATATATATATATATATATATATATATATATATATATATATATATATATATATATATATATATATATATATATATATATATATGGGTTTATGTCCTCTACATCATTCACTTATGGCTATTTCTTCAAGTCGCTTTTTACGCTAAGTGAATGTGATGGGACCCTTCCCCTCTATGCTATACTCAACCCAATCCATTCACAAATTCTTCATGTGCGTTCTATTTTGAAACTCGTTCAAAATCTTCACTTTGTGTCCTTGACAGTGAAGAAATTACAGCGGAACTTTAAAACTGATCTTATCAAACTTTCGTTTTGCCGCTCAAACCGTTCCGCATCCCACGATGCATTATTCTATTCACCCACGATCGTACACGATCTCCACTACGATGACGTGGGTGACACATGTCGTGAGAAGGGAAATGGTAAGGGGCATGTTCGTCCTAAATTTTCGGGCGATCCGTTTTTCACCGTGTCTATAAATACCCCTCTCCCCTTCCTCACTTCTTTTACTCTGCTCGACCTCTCTCTCCCGCTCGAGCTCCTCAAACCCTAAGCGCCGCTTCTCCATCGTTGCCGGTGAGGAAAAGCTTCTTGCCTCAACCTCGTCGCCGGCGTACTAAATGCCGACCGCGGAAATCCTCACTCCGCCGCCGCCGTAGCTGTCTTCCTCCGCCAAGTTAGGGCGTGGAAGATCTGAGCAGACGAACTTCCCAACTGTTCTTCTCAGTTAAATCGTGTTCTTCACTTGGGTAATTAAAAGTTACTTTTACTACTGCTTTGATTCTCAAACCTTCTTAAAAATCTTCAAAGGTGTTTATTCTTCAAATCTTCACATATGAACACCTCAAATCTCTTGATTCGTTTCTCTAAGCAATGATTTTCTTCAAGATTCCTCAATTGTGTGGATCCTCGATCTATACAACTCTGGAACCTAAGACAAAAAACGCTTAGTGAAATTCTTCAAGGCTCATCTGGTCAAAATCCTCAAAACTTGTTCTTTTGAAAAACCTTACGAGAAGCATATGACCTCTCCAAATTCCTCGCAACTATACTCTGTTCACAGGTACACATGTCCGTGATGAATCACTAGGTTCTCATCAACTTAACTCATTTGCAGCGTTCCTCGAAGAAAAACTGCATACTTCTTCAGAGAACTCAATTGTTCAAATTCCTCAACTGAAGAACATGGCAGACGGTAAGAAGCCACAGAAAGGAGGAAAGAAACCTAAGGTTATGACTGCGTTTGAAATCCACGAGAAATCTATCTTGACTCTTGCACACGGATGAAGAAAACAAAAATCAGCATAAGGTGCGTATTCGGAAGATTGAGCGGAGATGGGCACGGGAATGGAGGAATACAGATATGTAACTCCTAAGTACATGAAGAAATTCACTCTTAATCCTCCATGCCCAAGAGCTCCTTTGGCACCTGGCCAAGTAGCTGATCCCACAAGCATCAAGCGAGGTGAGGACTTTCACGATGAATGGGCTAAACACCAAGCAAAATTGGCAAAGCAAGCAAAGGCGGTGAAGAAATTCAATGAGGATTACGCGCTGCTCTGCCTGAGGTCTCGGTCAAATCGAGGAAATCCATGCAAAAGAAGCCTGCTCATAAGCCAAGTGCTTCACCATCTGCGCCCTCACGGCCAAGTTCCTCGGTGACACCCTCCAAGCAAATTCCTCCTGCTGCTGCTCCACCAAAGTCCTCAACAGCTCCGTCAAAGTCTTGAGTCCTGTGCACTGGCTACATGTCAAAGGACTGCTGGTTTCTCAATTGCCTCGAGCGTTTACGCAAGTTCCTCGGCTGCTCCCATTTCTTCAAGCGGCCCGACTCATTTGAAGACCAAAGCAACAACTGGACGAGGTCCTCGGCCTAGCCAAAGAAGAAACATGTTGCATTCCATGTGCCTTCGATGATGAAGCATCGATGATGAACTTGCGGAAATCATCGAGACCGTCAAGTAAAAGGCCGCTAGAGCCAAAGGTACATCTGTGCCCTTGCTGTTGGATCGAAGAAAGTCCTCAACTATATTGATCTACGGCACAAGGATCCCAATACCCCTATGCCTGACTTTCATCTGACACCTGGACAAAGTCATATGTTGACTCACTTCATCGCTGAAGAAAAATGGAAGTTTGAGAAGGCAAGGGAAATCAAAAAGCCTCAATACGGGAAGGAGAAGTTCCTGAAGAAAAGCGTTGTCAAGATGACACACGAGGAGCTTCTCAAGGTCGGACTGAAATTCAAGACCTCAGCAAAAACTTGATTCCTATTATGCTGATTGGCAAGGAGCCAAGGTCAGATTTGTGAACTGACGAAGAAATTCACAAATGTTGCAGCCCGATGCAACATGAAATTCCTCGGTGAAGCCTCAGCCCAACCATGAAGAACATGCCAGCCGCTGGCGATGGCGTTCAACCTGCTGATGAAAATGCTAGTTCGAGGGCTGATGATCCCATTCCAGCCATTGAAGAAATTGCCGGGGCACCCACTATGGCGCTTTGAAGAAACTGCTCAAGGCAGGCAAGCTGCATCGATTGCTTTGAAGAAACGAACCACATTCCTCGGCTCCCTGCGCCAACTCCAACTCCAATTCTTCCATCGCTTCGATGTGAAGAAAACCAAAGGCTGCGAGCGAGCTGCTGTGAAGAAAAAGAAAGCATCAGCTGCGTCGATTCTTGACTGCGAAGAAAATGAGGCCTATGACCAGCTCATACGAAAATCCAATTGATGCTGTTCCAATTTCCTCCATACCATCAAGGGCGTTGTTCCTTTTGAGAAGACTATGAGATCCCAATCGGATCGATGAAGAACATCATTCTGCTGCCCGTCGAGGCAGATTGATGAAGAAATTGAAGTGGATGCAATCCCTTCAACCCGATCATTCCTCACCTATGCCTCGGTTCACGGTGAAGAGGCTGGTGTTGAGAAGTGAAGATGAAGATGTGGATATTGGATGCACCACACGGTGATGAATGATGACTTTTGGGAAAATCGCATCCCAATACTCCTCTCTTCACCCGCTCAACAAATTCCTCGGTCCCTACACAAACAGTCCAAATGGACTCTGAAGAAACTCAACCCACTGGTTACGTGCATGAAGAAATTCCAGCCACTAGTCTTGATGAAACTGCTTCTGCTGATCCTCGGTGCATCATTGAGGAACAAGAAATTCCTCGACTGAAGAACCTGAACTTGCGATTCTGAGGTGGTGATGCAACTCACGACACCCCTCTGCCCAAGCAAAAGAATCCGTTTTCAAGCAAGCAAAAGTTCAAGGCTGAAGATTTCTTTGCCGAGCACGTGTTCTTCACTGACTATAATCCATATGATTCTGCTCGCATTAGGAAGAGGCGTTTCTGGACTGCCAGCCAAGCCAACTTCTATTCCTCAGTGCTTTTCAACAAGGATAAAATCTTCGATCATGCTCATATTCCTCATGTGGACATGGAGTCGCTGCCAGGCTTTGAGCCAGTCCTCAGTGTTCTTCACGATGCAGGACTTCTAAATTTCTGCACTGATATCCGTGAGTGGAATGAAGAACTAATTCTTGAGTTTTATGCAACGTTGCACATCACGGAGGCTGAAGGCGTGAACTCATGGGTCTTAGATTGGATGTCGAAAATACTCACTACAAGGCACCAACAACTGAATTGCTTCGTGCCCTACCACTCAATCCTCCACTTGATGGTGCCGTCGTATCTACAATGAACGAACTTTCAAATCACTATATGCAAGTCTTGATGAAGCCTTTGAAGCCAAGGCAGGCCCCAAGAACCAAATTCCTCGTCAAGGAATTATTATATGTGCCTCGGACTGTCTATCGGATTACGACAAAGACAATGAGTCCTATCAAAGGCCACGACTCGAGCGATGAAGAAGTCGTTGGCATCATGAAGAATATGCTTTTCAACATCATCCATGGCGTTCCGTCAACTTCCATGATTTCTTCATGAGGACTCGGCAAACATAGCTATGTCACCATTTGAGCTGAAGCCTTATCGCCTTGGATTATGAGATTCATCGGGACAAGGTCTTCACTCAATTACAAGGCTGATACTTTGAACCACTGCAGCTACTTGCCTCCGATTGAAGTCCTCAAGCGGACATTTACCTCGAGATGATGACAAGGGCAAGGCTACTGCTGTGATCGATGAAGGCATTCGTCCATTGGATGGACAGTTTAGCAAAGCAGCATCCTACTCCACCAATGATGACTACGCCACACATGACTCTGCCGCAAATACCTCGGTCAAGCAAAGTCCTCAAGCTCTGCACCCGGGTGATGGTGATCGTGAGTTACTCCTCGGTCTTCATCGGAAGGTTGATCGTAATCATAAATGGGTCAAGCGTCGGTTTGGTACCTTTCTTCACAACATGACCTCAACACACAATGCAGTGAAGAAAACCACTACTACCTCCATGAAACCTTCAAGCGCTTTTGGGCTGTTCTTTCACATGTCTCTGATGAAGAAGAGCGGCGTCCATGGGACTCAAGGAAGAATTTGGTGGTCGCACCTCCTCCGAAGAAATTCAAGAAGGTCAAAGTTCCTTCCTTGGTGGCCAGCTCCTATTCTTCATCTCGCGACATCGATGAAAATGAAGACTTGGAAGACACCACGGCTGGTCCTACTTCAACAACCGACCCCAACAATGCTGGCGCTCCGTCTTCAACTTGAAATTCTTCAGGAGCATTAGTCCTCAGTTTCGATCCTTTTGGTCATTCGATGACAAAGGGGGAGAAATTTGAGTTAGTCTTCAAGCGGGTCTAGTTTATTGCCTATATACAGTAATTTATTCTTGTTAAGTTACAACTCTCATTCTTCTGAAACCTTTTATTGGATCGAGTTGTAATCTTAAAACCCGATGGTGCTTTGATACTTTTGATGCATTATGCTCTTGCACTATGCTCTGATTCTCATGAGCTCCTTAAAGGTCCTCATAGCAAATCGATTTGGGCTCTGACACTCTTGATGCGTTATTTTGCATGCCTGTTCCTCATTAATGATATCGCACGCATACTGAATAACATCAAGCACCATATTTCATCATGCATTTCAAATTCTTCATTTTATAAGTCAAATGCGTGTATGAATTACAAGATATAGGGGGAGATCTCCATGATTCAACTCTTCAAATGTGCATTGCCTCAAAAGCAAATTCCTCACTATGCACATCCTCAGGGGGAGTTCTTCTATATCTTGCAATCAAATTCCTCATTATCAGTATTTACACTTCATATGATTATCCCCGTTGAAAACTTAACCTATATTGTCATCAATCACCAAAAAGGGGGAGATTGTAAGTGCATCTAGTGCCCCTTAGTGATTTTGGTGTATTGAAGACTTATAGGTTAAGGAACTAATCGTTTGTGAGTGTACACAGGTCTATAAGTCTATGAGGAGTTTGATATTTACGGTGAAAGTCGACCCCTAAAATGAAGTTCTTCAATGAAGACTTTGATATTTTGAAGACTTTACGAAGACTTTGAAAGTGAAGAAATTGGTGTGACCTTGAAGACTTGGTATTCATTTGAGGAACATGAGCGTGAAGACTTTTGTTTTGTAGTTTCATTTTCTCTTTCTTGAGTCATAGGAAACACCGTCTTGTTAAAGGGGTCGAGGAAATACTAAGGAAAAATTTCCATGTGATGCTCAACTCAAAATCCTACACCTACCAATCCCTTGAGTGAAGCCTTTGGAAATCTCATACAGTTCACTCAATTTCTTGATGTGAGAGACGAAGTTCTTACAGTATTTGAGAATTTATTCGACCGAGGAGTTAGGAATTCGCCAGTGTGGATTGCCTACAGTGAGGATCATGGTAGGCTGAGAATTTGATATTCAAATTTCGACCGTTCTTTGTCTTCTTGCATGACTGTCCCAAAATATCTTATCCACCTAACGGTCATATCATTGAAGGGCATTTATGTCTTATCATGTCGGGCTGCTCCCTAGGCTATAAATAGCCGCCCCTACAACCACTAGCTGGTTGGCTGCTCGAAGAACTTGACACTTGTCATTTGAGAGCAACCCATCCTCGAGGACTTTGAGAGAAAATCATCAAGTGAGGAAAAACCTAAAAACCAAACCCTACAAACCCAAAGTGATTGAGCATCACTGAAGAAATTGATCCTGCGTGGATCCGGCGCTTATTACCTTTGAAGACATGCTTCTTCCAGACGGTTAGGCGTCATGGTCTAGAAACATCAAGAGGAATTGTGGATTGCCGAGTGACCAAGTCTGTGAAGGTTTGGAAGTCGCTGAAGACTTACCACGAGTGATTGGGCGAGTGCATGTGACCTTAGTTCAAGGAGAATATGGTGAGGACTTGGTGTCTGAGCTGCGTGCTCGGTGTTTGGGTGTCCGGGGCTGTGTGTCCTCGAGTTTAAATACTCGGCCGCTCCAACAGGACGTACAAGCCGAGACAGCAGATTGGAACTGGTCTACAAATCATTGTCTTCACCAACCTAACTGGTTCTATTTCCTCAACCCTTTCATTTCTTCATTCTTGTGTTGAGTGTTTGTTCATATCTGTGTTTGAAGACTTTGGTGAAGACTTTCTCAATTTCCTCAGTTCAATTTCTTGATCTGCTTGTCTTCATCTTGTGTTATCCTGTGATTCGCTTTCTATACTCTGTGATTGTCTTCATTTCATCATGATGACTATCGTGTATTCTGTTATGCTTACTTACGAGTACTTATTCCGCTGCAAGTAGTTCTTAGCTAAGGAATTTCCTCACCGCAAATTCCTCGATTGAAGAATTCATAAAATCGCCTATTCACCCCCCTCTAGTCGATATAGCACTTTCAATATATGAATCGGCTCCGAATCATGTCTTGGGTCAATAGTTGGGTTTGCCGGCTCCCATGTTTGGCACCTTACGTTAGTCTATCGGCTAAGGTAGCACTTTGGGAGAACCACTGCGATTGCGCCCTGGTTGAGCCGGGTTAACGCCTCGATGGAAAGCTAAAACTATTTGTCATGATAAGGCGAGAGCGGCGCTGTTCGAGAGGTCCTTCGGGTCCTTAAAGACCTCGCCGCTCGAGCGAAGTTACGGATAATGTCCAAGCGAAGGCGTGGATAGCGCCCCAATTCGGTCCTCCGAATACTAGGGGCTTCACCGAAATTTAAAATTATAGAATTCTATGGCTAAGTGAGAGTGTTCAAGCATTATAAGTCCGGTTGCCTTGTTCGTTGTGTTGAGCGCCTCCCTAGATGGACCCAAAAATGGGAACAAGAGTGTTGTCGTGGAATTGTCACGGCAGATGTCCTTAGTGTCAGGACTTAGTCGCGAGGCCAACGCATCTATGTGGTAGCTTGAGAGGGGTTGAGCGGAATCGAGAGACGCAACACAAGACAGGGATTTAGACAACAGACATGGAAACATCATCCGGTAAAACCCTACATGCTGTTTGAGGCTAGGTCTCATTATCATCACGAGGGAGTCGCCGTAAACCGGCTCTCCTCTTTGTGTCTAGCCCTAAGATTGTTTCTTCTTGCTTGTATCTTCTCCCTCTTTGGGGAGCCCTGCCCCTCCTTATATATGTTGAAGGGGCGGGTTACATGTGGAGTCTTATTAGGATTAGGACTAGTCTATCTCTAATACAAACCGGATACAAGTCCAGGCCTTAACTCCTTGTAAGACAAATATTCCTTATGCCTTTCCTCTTAAACCGACCCACAATAGTTGAACCGGCCTTCGTGAACCGCCAGACGGGCCATCGGGTCTTGTCGCTCCTCTGACCCGTCCGCCGGGTCACCAAATGAGTTACAAGCGTCTGGTGGAGTTCTTTGGTAAATTGCCGTGTCTGGCGTCACCGGTGAATATGGCCAATTGCCGGCGGGACCTCAAATAAACCGCCAAGTCCGGACGGGTTAACTTCGGCGGTTTACACCGCTGGGTATATCCCGACATTAGCCCCAAGTTTAGCTTGGATTTATCCATAGTAAACTTATCTGCAAAATAAACACCGAACAAATTTGGCGGATTGTGCTCCGGGTTAAGAATTCTTGTAGACCGGCTTTTGATCGTTCTTAAGTCCTTTGTCATTTCCTCCTTCTAGAAAATCCGGGTCAATAACCAGCTTCATACTCAAATTGCTGATATTGGTTTGTCACAGAAAAATATTGTGAAGAATAACTCCTTTGACTCAGCTCCCAATGCTTAAAAACAATATTGGTCCTTGAAATACTCATCCGATCTTCAGCCGGTTTAAGGGCGTAGAACTTGCGGTTTATCATTGCCAAGATCACGGTTTATAAATATTGATAGCACCGGGTCATACTTGTAGTTAACATCCAGCTTGAAAATATACCTCTTATATACCTATCACTTATAGCCCCAAGTCTTAAGAAGGTAGCATAGCAATAGCTTAAGACTTGCTTCAATATAAATATCACAATCTTGAAGAAATCCAGGTTTTCATCTCAATCACTAGTTAGAATTGAGTATTCCACATATGTAGCCCCCAAGTGCGGGTTGTCATGCTTGCAACAACACAGGACTTTGATATACTCTTCAATGAAAATAACATCATATGATATAACCCCCATCATGGGGCTTGAATCCACGTCCACAAGGTTAAGAGCCTTGTTCTTTACCAACTGAGCAATGTATCCTTCAATATAATGGATAAAAAGCTTTGTACCTTGAATTGTTGATAGGAGCAATTGGTAGCCCCCAAGGGCCGGCTCATTATAATGTGATGAGTCGGGTCTTCAATAATATGAGCAAAAAATGACTTTGCATTAGCCCCCAAGTGTCATGGTGCATGCTTGCAGCGACATGAAACTTGCATATTTGATGTAATCTCAACTTAAATAATGTGGCCCCCAAGTGCCGCGTTGTAAGCCTGTAGCAACTCGGGACTATGCCTTCAATTGTAGAATAAATCATATCCTATTGACAATATGATAGCCATTGCACTAAAAGCGACTTTGAAAACCTCAATTATAATATTGGTTATTGATAACCATAATAAAAATCCAGCCGTGTTGGCTATTAAAGATAACATAATCTGGTATGAAAAACCTTATTCATTCAATATCATAATGAAAATTCAGCCAAGTTTGGCTATTTGAATAATATAACCTAATGATTTATAAGCGCATGATTCCAATGGCGCAATCCAAATATGTACTGGCGACTTATAGTCCAAAGCCAGGCCGGGTTAACAAACACCGGATAATTTCTCATCATATACTGGCGACTTATCGTCTTAAAGCCAGGCCGGTTTAATAAACATCATGCTTTATTCAACCTGTCCTGCATACAACAAGTTTAAAGTGTCTGGCGGTTTACACGGACGAATCATAATACCCGACATATAACCCAGGTTTATAACCAAGGATGCACTTAAGAATAATCAATGAAATATATCATACTTGTGACATTGAATCACATCATTGGTTTACCAACTTTTTGTAGTAAGGGTGATAACCCCAATCTTGAGTAATGATAACTCCTTTCATCTTGTGTCGGTTTATGATAAAACCGTGCGGGTTGTGATAAACACCGGTTTAACCATATATATCTTGGCGACTCATGATCAAACCAGACCGGGTAGATAGTCTCGGATTATGATTTGATCATGTCTTGACAAATTGTAATTGAAAGTCAAGCGGGTTAATGAACATCGGTTTACTCCATAATGAGATGGTAACATAAAATCAAACCGGGCGAGATAGTCTCGGATTAAGATTTGACCGTGTTCCGCCATTTTGTAATTGACAGTCGAACCGGATTAACAATGTTACCAGTTTAAAAAACGCAACAAAAATCAAATAACAGGTTTGAAAAAATATGGAAGCAAAGGCAATGATAAAACCATTTGCAAAAAGAGGCTTTACTGAGCCGATCAGATGGTGTTACCATGGTCGGACACGACCAAGCTCCCAATAAGGTGTAGCTATGGTTCAAGTCAGCCGGTATTCCAACTGAAACCGTGGCATTATGCCGATCAAGTGGCGTGGCAATGGTTTGGGTTCGACCAAGCCCCAAGTGACTCTATGGCCTTAGGCGATCAAGAGGCGTGGTGGTTGAGACTTGACCATGTCCCCAAGTGATCTGGTGGCTTTCGCCTATCAAAAGGTGTTGCATTGGTTTGGACACGACCAAGCCCCCAAGTGATGTTGTGGCACTAGGCCGATCAAGAGGCGTGGCTATGGTTCGGATACGACCAAGCCCCCAAGTGATCAATAATATGATAAGCCAACAAGGCATGATACCCATGTTTGAACCGCGCATCATGGCAGCAGGTCCTCTTTGGCACCTTTTAACTTATTGTAAGAGATAAATCCTTCTTGAACCGGGATTTTGAACCGGATATCGAGAGCTTCAAAGCTTTGTGGGAGACATCTTTCCCTTGAACCGGATTTTAAACGGAATCTTCATTTCAGCGGAAATTTTCTCGACGGCCTTTAAACTTGCACCAATATGGCGGTTTAGGGTCCTGCATTAGATAACTTTGCAAGCGGAGTAATTGCTCTTTAAAAAAGCAATATATAATATAAAAATATCTTTGGATGGATTTCACGATATGCCGGGCTAGTGGTTATCCACCATGAGTTGATGATCACCATGGTGAAGCCGTTCAACAACAAGCGGTGCGAGACGATGACGCATGATGACGCTTAATGCATACTTCATTGGCACAACATGGCACCATCTTTATAATAAATTATTGTCCTGCACATAAAAATATGCAGACCAAAAGTAATTGTTCTCTCTATAAAAACAATATTTGCTGATAAAATATACTTAGATGAATATCACTGGCATTTTTGTCGGATGAGCGCTGCGCCGGTGCTTGATAATGCACCATGGTGCTTTGCCTTTTCCAAAGAATTGATCTGATGTGTCTTTGTTGAAGATGAGTAGTAGTAGTACTAGCTCTCTTGTCTTTGAGTGCCCAGCATGATTGAGGTTCCCGATGCTTTGCCTCTTTTTTTAAACGCTGACCATTTTGACTTTTCAGGAAGCAGTGGTACATGGGAACATGAGAGCCAGCTCGGCGAGGCCTCGGCGATGGAGGAGAGGCCAGTGACGGCTCTCGCATAAAAGCAGCGGCCCGAGCCAGCACTGAGCGACTTGAAGGGCGACGGAGGCAAGGCCACGCTGGCAGCGATGACTAGCGGTGGGGGCGCGACTGCGGAAGCAAGCGGGGTGAGCTCGCGGCGATTTGACCGCAGCAGCGGGCGACTCGGAGGCTCGAGGTGGGCTACTCAGCGCTGCGGTGGCTCAATCGCCACGGCAGGGCGGCTCAGCGCTGCCACGGTGACTCGAGCGAATCGACGGCGATTCTGATAAAGACTCAACCGAGGAGGCGGTGAGGCGAGGTGGCTCATTAGTGCGGGCGGCGACCCAGCTTGGAGACAAGCGGCGGCGGTGGCTCGGAATGGCCAAGTCATCGAAATGTCCCGTAAGATGTCACACATCGTATAGCTAAGCGACTTGATGAATTTCCTCCCTTTTTAGTTTTGAAGCTCCATGTAATGTGCATGTAGTGTAAAGCATGCCAGCATCTAAATTTTTTGTCCTTGCATGGCTTGTAGTAGTGCTTCCTTCATGTGCGTGTATGTAATGAAATCTCTCACGCTCTGAGAGAAGCGAGACGCCTTTTTATTGATGGGAAGCAGCAGCGGCGGATCGGCGGACCGACGCGAGGTCCTCGCGGGCGCTCAAAGGAAAGAGGCGGCCAGCGGGTTAAGGTGAAGGTGATGGCGGTTCACGACCGCATTAGAGACGGGCAGCGGCTCACAGGGCCCTCGGACAGCGGCGGCTCATCACCAGCACGGGAAGGCCGGCTCGGTTCCGACCATGATCGAGACGGCGGCCTAGCCACTGCACGAGGCTACGACAGTGGGAGCGGCAACTCGTAGGTAAGGTCGGGCGCTTGGCGGCTCACGGCGGCAATTGGCCAGCAACCGTCGATGATAGACCATGTTTAGAAGTGAATGACACAGGCGGCTGATGTGGCCGTGAGTGGAAGCGAGGTAAGGCCGCGGAGGCGGCGGCTTTAAATCGAGGGCAAGACGAGGCGCCGGTGACGAGGATGGAGTGGCCGCGAGGCAGGGCCGGCTTGACGGCAAGCAGTCGAGGAGGCCGCTGGCAAGGCAGCCCTGCGACATAATGAGGCCGCAATGGCGAGGCTATGGCAGACGCGACAGCTCGCGGCAGCGTCACGGCGGCTTGACGCGCCGGCGAAAAACCGTAGTAGATACATGCCATCAGGGCGGCTCAGAGGCATATACTTCTCGGGGATGCAGAGATAGAGGCCGGAGCACAGCCGTGGCGGTTTAGTAGCAGAGGCGAGGCGATTTGGCGACGATGGCAGCTCACAGAACTTCGGTAGCTCACGGATGGCAACTCGAAGCGGAGGCGGGTTCTGAATCGGTGGCGAGACAGCGGCGATGTGGAGACAGGGCGGCGACTTGAGAGGCGCGTCGAAGAGTCGGTCCACTATAACGAGCAGCGGCTGCTGCGGAGGCCCTCGGTGACTTCGGGCGTGGCTGAGGCGGCAGTCTGCGCGCCCTTCTCCGGTCACGGCCAGCAGCAGCGACTTACGCCGAGCAGCGGCGGTTTAGTAGCGCAGCGGCAGATAGTGGAGCATGGTGATAGGCAGCGCGGTGACTTGCGAGAGGCGGGGCGGCAACTCGCAGGTGAGGCGGGCGCTTGGTGACTCGCGGCAGTAGTTGAGCAGGCCGGGTCACGGCGGCTTCTCGATAGCAGGGCGGTTTGAGGCCATGGCTGGACTGGTGATTCGATGAATGGCGATCGGCGGCTCGGATGGCCTGGCGAGATCAAAGCGGCGGTGAGAGCAAGGGACAACATGGCCTGTCAGAAGCGGCTCCGCACGGTGGCGGTTTGGCGTGTTTGCCGGTCGACTTGCTACGGTGGGTCAACCGGCGCGAAGCAGCTTGAGGGCAGGTCGTGGTGACGAAGGAGAACCAGCTGGGGATAATCCGAACAAGCCATGGCGATTCAGACGTGGCTAGTTTGACGAGGCGATGGCGGCTGCAGAAACGGCGAGTCAAGCTGCGCCTGATGCCGACTTGAACCGGAGACAAGTCGAGGCCCGATTGTGGTCATCATCTTCGTTTCCAGGTCGTAGGTTGTATCCACTTCCGGATCATGATTGATGAATTTTTTTTAAACCGTGCAAGTACTAGTAGCAGCACCATTGTTTCCTTGAACTTGATCCATCGATCGAATATACATGGGCGTGAAGCAGCTAACACAACTTGACTTTAGACCGAACAACTGCGATGTAGATTTCTGTCTGTTTCGGCGCAGCTTGCGATTGGTAGATCACCGAAAACCAATGGCATAACTTTGAGGCGGCGCACCAAAAATATATCTGTCTTACGGGTGGGTAATGCGGCTGCACGTATGAAACCTAACCTCTCAAATTTAAACTTGTATGATGTCTCTTCTTCAGCGGATGATCGCGAGCTCCTCGATCCCAGGAGAGATCCTTCAAGAACAACACCACCGCGCAAGCCCCACGGTGGGCGCCATTGTCGTGGAATTGTCACGGCAGATGTCCTTAGTGTCAGGACTTAGTTGCGAGGCCAACGCATCTATGTGGTAGCTTGAGAGGGGTTGAGCGGAATCGAGAGACGCAACACAAGACAGGGATTTAGACAGCTTCGGGCCGCGGGAAACATCATCCGGTAAAACCCTACATGCTGTTTGAGGCTAGGTCTCATTATCATCACGAGGGAGTCGCCGTAAACCGGCTCTCCTCTTTGTGTCTAGCCCTAAGATTGTTTCTTCTTGCTTGTATCTTCTCCCTCTTTGGGGAGCCCTGCCCCTCCTTATATATGTTGAAGGGGCGGGTTACATGTGGAGTCTTATTAGGATTAGGACTAGTCTATCTCTAATACAAACCGGATACAAGTCCAGGCCTTAACTCCTTGTAAGACAAATATTCCTTATGCCTTTCCTCTTAAACCGACCCACAATAGTTGAACCGGCCTTCGTGAACCGCCAGACGGGCCACCGGGTCTTGTCGCTCCTCTGACCCGTCCGCCGGGTCACCAGTGAGTTACAACGTCTGGCGGGTTCTTTGGTAAATTGCCAGTCTCAGGCGCGTCACCGGTGAATATGGCCAATTGCGGCGGGACCTCAAATAAACCGCCAAGTCCGGACGGGTTAACTTCGGCGGTTTACACCGAGGTATATCCCGACAAGTGCTCAAGTTTATCCGAACACCCGGCACTTTCGTGGCATGGGGCTGAAGCCGACGACTTGCCATCTCTCAGATTTTATAAACGGCCGTACAGAAGGTAAAATTTTAAATTAACAAGCGTTGCTTAGCGCATATGAACAAAGTTTTCAGCGCACAGGATAACACATTGCGAGTTTACTCAATAATTACATCCCTGGGGCACTCATCCGCAATCTTGCGGGCACCCTTCAGGACAGTCTTATAGTACATTTCGGGCATACGATGTTCCTTGCCCGCTGGTGGCGCGTCAGTGATTAACTTCTCCGCATCCAGCTTGCCCCAATGCACCTTTGCGCGGGCAAGGGCCCGACGAGCACCTTCAATACAGGCGGAGCGCTTGATAACCTCCACCCAGGGGCACGCATCCACCAGCCGTCGCACGAGGCCGAAGTAGCTCCTAGGCATGGCCTCTCTAGGCCACAGCCGGACTATGAGGCCCTTCATGGCCTGCTCGGCCACCTTGTGAAGCTCGACCAACTGCTTCAGCTGGTTGCTAAGGGGCACCGGATGGCGGCCTCGACATCTTGAGACCGAAGACCTTCTCCGTTGAGCTCCCTCCTCGGCTCGGTAGAATGCGGTGGCATCGAGACACGCTGCGAGGCAGATCTGCAAACGCCTGGAGAGCTCGAATCGGGTAAGTAACACGTAATTTACATTCACATGCTTGCTTTGCATGAAAAATGCCTTACCCGCCGCTATCTTCTTCATCAACTCAATCTCTGAAGGGACTTATGGGCATCGGCCTTGGCAGTTTGGCACTTTCGAGGCCGAGGCAAGCTCGGACTCTCGAGTCTTTCAGTCACGCTCCAAACTCTCATGCTTCTCCATGAGAGCCTGGAGCTCTTGCTGAACCACCACCACCCGCGCCTCTTGCTTTTCTCGCTCCGTCCGTTCTGTGGCCGCATTGCGTTCGGCCGCGGACACGGCCTCCTTCAGGGTCGCCACCTCGTTCATGGCCCCTGCAGTACCCATGTTATCCTTGTTATTGTTGCAACCTAAATCCTTTTCTGTAAGGTACAAGTTCAAAGTGGTGTTACTCACCTTCTTTGTCTGGAGCTGCTTCTGGCTGCCAAGCTCTTGCTCGGACCGCTCGAGCTCCTGCTTCAAAGCACCGACCTCCATGATCGGTCTGGCGAGGTCAGCAGCGCAGCCTGCAACCCATATTGACAAAAAAATTTAGCAACCCTGCGTATATCTTCTTTTTTTAGATCCTCAGTCCGGCTTTTCTTTCCGAATACCGAACCGAGCATCAGGGGCTACTGTCTATGCGGTATTACATTGCACATTTTAACTTCTTACCTCAAAGCACGATAGAAGGCTCTGCGAGCTTCGGTCAGCCCGCTCTTGGCGAGCTGCACCTTACGGATCACCGCACTCATAATAATGCGGTGTTCTTCCTCGATGGAAGCTCTGCAGCGCCTCAACAAATTTCGGCGCCTCCGGTTGGGCCGGAAGCCGGCGTCACGGTCTTGCCCTTCATTGAAGGGCCACCGGCGGACTCCGGAACCACTGCGGGTTCATTGTGGAGTCCGGCGCAAAGTCCGGAGGGCGCCTTGTGGCGCCTCCGGGCCTCCCCGATGGGTCCCTTCTTGGGATCCCACCTCGGCGTCCTCGGTGTCGCGAGGGTGGAGGCGGTCGGGATGGAGTCTACATCCGGCGGAGCCAACGACCCGCTTGATGAAGCGGGGAGATCATCAACGGCGGACTATAGGCAGCATGCGGCATTAGAATGACACTATGTGGCGATAAAAAGAAATTATAAATCATTCAGAATCCGGATACTTACGATCTCGCGGAGGCTGGCCCTTGAAGGCCATTCTTCCTCGCCAACTTTGATGTTGGCGGCGCTGTCCGGGAATAGTCCTTCCCTCTTGGACCCTTGGCCTCCCCCTGTTGGGAAGCCTTCCTCTTCCTCTCTCCTCCTCCGGGAGAGTCCTCTTCTCCTCCTCGTTTTGGGAGGAGTCCGCCCAGTCGTCGGACACCTGAAAGCAGGAGCTCTTTCGAGCACCCGTGGCCTCCTTCTTGGCCTTCTTCTCGGCACCACGTGCGGTGCGGAACCAGCAACCTCGCTGAGACGGCGTCTCTGGATTTTCGGCATAGGAGCCGGGCGGATAATCTGCTCCGCCTTCCTCATCCAGTCTGTCAAAGGAAAAGGGAAATTAAAACCGCATAGAGTCAAACTATGAAAACAAGTGTCCCGTAAAGGGGTAGAATCACTTACCTCGTCGGCTGGCGCTGCGGCGAAATCCGGGATCTTCGATCGGCGGATGCGGGGAACCGGCGCCCTTGAACAGCACCTTCCAGCGCTTTCCGTGCGTCGTGTCGAAGAGCCTGCTCGGCGCTGGTGCTGTTCGGATCGAACTCCCACAGATTGAATGCCCGCTCTTGGCATGGGAGAATCCAGCGGACGAGCATGACTTGGACCACGTTAACCAGCTTGAGCTTCTTCACCAGCTTCTGGATACAGGCTTGGAGTCCCATCAGCTCCTTCGAACTACCCCACAGCAAGCCCTTCTCTTTCCAGGAGGTGAGCTGCGTGGGGATACCAGATCTAAACTCGGGGGCCGCCGCCCATTTAGGGTCACGCGGCTCGGTGATATAGAACCACCCGATTGCCACCCCTTGGCGGATTCCACGAAGGCCCCTTGAACCACGGGGCGTTGGGCATCTTGCCCAACATGGCGCCTCCGCACTCCGCTTGAGTGCCCTTCACTACCTTCGCTTGACATTGAAGGTCTTGAGCCCAAGCGAAGTGGGGCTGGATGCGAGGAAGGCCTCGCACCTGACGATAAACGCCGAGATGTTGAGGATGAAGTTGGCGCCAGATCATGGAAATCCAGGCCGTAGTAGAACATGAGCCCCGGACAAAGGGGTGAAGTGGAAAGCCCATCCATGGAGGAAGTGGGAAGGAAAGCGACCCTCTCATGGGGCTGGGGGTGGGGATGAGCTGCCCTCGTCGGGCAGCCGGTCGCTGATGTCGCCGGAGAGGTATCCGGCACCGTGCAGTTTGGCGATTGCTCCTCCTTAACGGTGGAGGCCAACCATTTACCTCCGCCCGGACATGGTCGGAGAAGGTTGAGACGAGATCTGCGAACTTCGCGCTGGAGCTCAGAAAGCGGAGATGGATAAGCAAAGGAGGAAGAAAGCGTGGGTGAGAAGGTAAATCCTTATCCCTTATATGGGCGGGCGAAGTCTCGCGTCCCCACCGCCTGGTAAAACTCGCTTATCCCCAAGCGTCACCATCAATGGCGCGGTTGGGTTACCACGTCCGTATTGATGAGAATCCCGGATTAAGGGAAACACGATCTCGCTCGACAAGGCGTGCCAAGGAAGCCGCCTCGCTAAATGCGCTGAGGTGGTAAAGTAAAAACAATTCAAGTAATGGCTTGGTAGTGGTGTGACGTCATGCCACAAAAGCGTCAAGCAGATTGAACTTGTGTATATATTATTCTCTCTACGGTGGAGCGTGGAATTTATTTTGCGAGCGGACACTATCCTGGTGTTCACAATCTTCTATCATTTGGAGGAGGAACCCGCCTTGCAATGCCAAGCAATATACGCGCCAGACTTATCGTCATTGAAGCCTGGTTCAGGGGCTACTGAGGGAGTCCTGGATTAGGGGGTGTCCGGATAGCCGGACTATCATCATCAGCCGAACTATCATCTGCCGGACTATCATCATCGACCGGACTCCAAGACTATGAAGATACAAGATTGAAGACCTCACCCCGTGTCCGGATGGGACTTTCCTTGGCGTGGAAGGCAAGCTTGGCGATACGGATATGTAGATCTCCTACCATTGTAACCGACTCTATGTAACCCTAGCCCTCTCCGGTGTCTATATAAACCGTATGGCTCTAGTCCGCAGGACTATCAGAGCAACCCTTACAATCATACCATAGGCTAGCTTCTAGGGTTTAGCCTCCTTGATCTCGTGGTAGATCCACTCTTGTAAACATCCACAATATCAATATCAATCAAGCATGACGTAGGGTTTTACCTCCATCAAGAGGGCCCGAACCTGGGTAAAACATCGTGTCCCTTGTCTCCAGTTACCATCCGCCAAGACGCACAGTTCGGGACCCCCTACCCGAGATCCGCCGGTTTTGACACCGACAGCAAGAAAGACGAATCTAGTAGGCCAAACCAAACTGATAATTCGAAGAGACTTGCAAACATAACTCAATCATACATAAAAGAATTCAGTGGAGATTCAAATATTTCTCATAGATAAACTTGATCATAAACCCACAATTCATCGGATCTCGACAAACACACTGCAAAAAGAGTTACATCAAATAGATCTCCCACAAGATCGAGGAGAACATGGTATTGAGATCCAAAAAGAGAGAAGAAGCCATCTAGCTAATAACTATGGACCCGAAGGTCTGTGGTAAACTACTCACAACTCATCGGAGGGGCTATGGTGTTGATGTAGAAGCCCTCCATGGTCGATTCCCCCTCCGGCGGAGCACCGGCGAAGGCTTGAAGATGGGATCTCGCGGATACAGAAGGTTACGGTGGTGGAAATAGTTTTTCGTTGGCTCCCTGGATGTTCTCGGGGTACGTGGGTATATATAGGTGGAAGAAGTAGGTCGGTGGCCGCCCGAGGGGCCCACGAGATAGGGGCGCCCTGTAGGGGCGGGCGCGCCCTCCACCCTTGTGGCCGCCTCGGCTGCTTCTTGACTTGCACTCCAAGTTCTCTGGATCACGTTCGTGCCAAAAATCACGCTCCCTAAGGTTTCATTCCGTTTGGACTCCATTTCATATTCCTTTTCTTCGAAATACTAAAATAGGCAAAAAAACAGCAATACGGGTTGGGCCTCCGGTTAGTAGGTTAGTCGCAAAAATGATATAAATGTGTAAAGTATAGCCCATAAACATCCAAAACGGGTAATATAATAGCATGGAACAATCAAAAATTATAGATACGTTGGAGAATCAAGCATCCCCAAGCTTAATTCCTGCTCGTCCTCGAGTAGGTAAATGATAAAAACAGAATTTTTGATGTGGAATGCTACCTAGCATAATTCTCAATGTAATTTTCTTTATTGTGGCATGAATTTTCAGATCCAAATGATTCAAAATAAAAGTTCATATTGACATAAGAAATAGTAATACTTCAAGCATACTAATCAAATCAATCATGTCTTCTCAAAATAACATGGCTAAAGAAAGTTCATCCCTACAAAAATCATATAGTTAGGCTATGCTTCATTTTCGTCACACAAAAATTCTCCCAAATTATACACCCCCAATGACAAGCCAAGGAATTGTTTCGTACTTAAATAATCTCAAACTTTTTCAACTTTCACGCAATACATGAGCGTGAGCCATGGATATAGCACTATGGGTGGAATAGAATATAATGATGGGGATTGTGTGGAGAAGACAAAAAAGGAGAAAGTCTCACATTGACGAGGATAATCAACGGGCTATGGAGATGCCCATCAATTGATGTCAACATGAGGAGTAGGGATTGCCATGCAACGGATGCACTAGACCTATAAATGTATGAAAGCTCAACAAAAGAAAACTAGTGGGTGTGCATCCAACTTGCTTGCTCACGAAGACCTCAGGCATTTTGAGGAAGCCCATCGTAGGAATATACAAGCCAAGTTATATAATGAAAAATTCCCACTAGTATATAAAAGTGACAACATATGAGACTCGCTACATGAAGAACATGGTGCTACTTTGAAGCACAAGTGTGGAAAAGAGATAGTAACATTTCCCCCTTTTTTGGGCCTTTCTTTTTTTTCTTTTGGCCTTTCTTCTTCTTCTTTTTCTTTTTTTTTTGCCTTTTTTTTCGGGGACAATGCTCTAATAATGATGATCATCACACTTTTATTAGAACTCATGAATTACAACTCAAAACTAGAACAAGATATGCCTCTATATGAATGCCTCCGGCGGTGTACCGGGATGGGCAATGAATCAAGAGTGACATGTATGAAAAATTATGCAAAGTGGCCTTGCCACAAATACGATGTCAACTACATGATCATGCAATGGCAATATGACAATAGTAATGAGTGTCATGATGATAAACGGAACGTTGGAAAGTTGCATGGCAATATATCTCGGAATGGCTATGGAAATGCCATAATAGGTAGGTAAGGTGGCTGTTTTGAGGAAGATATAAGGAGGTTTATGTGTGATAGAGCATATCATATCACGGGGTTTGGGTGCACCGGCGAAGTTTTCACCAACTCTCAAGGTGATAAAGGGCAATGCACGGTACCGAAGAGGCTAGCAATGATGGAAACGTAAAAGTGCGTATAATCCATGGACTCAACATTAGTCAAAAGAACTCATATACTTATTGCAAAAATCTATAATTCATCAAAAACCAAGCACTACGCGCATGCTCCTAGAGGGATAGATTGGTAGGAAAAGACCATCGCTCGTGCCCGACCGCCACTCATAAGGATGCACAATCTAAGAACACCTCATGTTTCAAATTTGTTACACAACTTTAACCATACGTGCATGCTATGGGATTTGCTAACTTCGACACAAGCATTCTTTAAATTCATAATCACCCAATTAGCATGACTTTAATATCACTACCTCCATATCTCAAAACAATTATCAAGTATCAAATTGATCATAGCATCCAATTCACTTCCTATGATAGTTTTTATTATACCCAACTTGGATGCACACCATTCTAGGACCAATTTTATAACCATAGCAAATACCCTGTTGTTCTAAGAGACCCTCAAAATAATATAAGTGAAGCATGAGAGACTAGCAATTCCTACAAAATTAAGCCACCGCCGTGCTCTAAAAGATATAAGCGAAGCACTAGAGCAAAAACTATCTAGCTCAAAAGATATAGGTGAAGCACATAGAGTATTCTAATAAATTCCAATCAAGTGGGCTTCTCCCAAAAGGTGTGTACAGCAAGGATGATTGTGGAAAACTAAAAAAGAAATACTAATATCATACAAGACGCTCCAAGCAAAACACATATCATGTGGCGAATAAAAATCTAGCTCCAAATAAAGTTACCGACAAACGAAGACGAAAGAGGGGATGCCTTCCGGGGGCATCCCCAAGCTTAGGCTTTTGGCTATTCTTGAATATCTTGGGGTTCCGAAGGCATCCCCAAGCTTAGGCTTTTGGCTATTCTTGAATATATTGGGGTTCCCTGGGCATCCCCAAGCTTAGGCTCTTGCCACTCCTTATTCAATAGTCCATCAAATCTTTACCCAAAACTTGAAATCTTCACAACACAAAACTCAACAGGAAATCTTATAAGCTCCGTTAGTGAAAGAAAGCAAAACCACCACATAAGGTACTATAATGAACTCATTCTTTACTTATATTGGTGTTAACCTACTGTATTTAAAGTTCTCGATGTTTCATACCACTTAATACTAGCCATAGATGCATCAAAATAAGCAAACAACACACAAAAACAGAATCTGTCAAAAACAAAACAGTCTGTAGAAATCTGTAACCCTCGAATACTTATGGAACTCTAAAAATCCTAACAAAATAGGAAGTCCTGGACAATTTGTCTATTGATCAGAAGCAAAAAGAATCAACGCAAAAGCACGTTTCTGTGATTTAACAAAACTAATTTCGTGCGCGCAAAGTTTCTGTTTTTCAGCAGAATCAAATTAACTATCACCATAGGTTATCCTATAGGTTGTACTTGGCACAAACACTAATTAAAACATAAAAATACATCTAAACAGAAGGTAGAAGAAAAATTTATTACTAAACAGAAACAAAAACAAAAATCACAAATAAAATTGGGTTGCCTCCCAACTAGCGCTATCGTTTAACGCCCCTAGCTAGGCATAAAAGCGAGGATAGATCTAAGTAGTGCCATCTTTGACACTCAATTCATAAGTTGCCCACATGATAGATTCATAAGGTAATTTAACTTTATTTCTTGGAAAGTGCTCCATGCCTTTCCTTAATGGAAACTGGACTAATATTCCCTTCCTTCATATCAATAACTGCACCAATCCTTCTAAGGAAAGTTCTACCAAGAATAATAAGGCAAGAAAGATTGCAATCTATATCAAGAACGATAAAATCTACGGGCACCAAATTTCTATTTGCAACAATGAGAACATAATTGATCCTTCCCATTGGCTTTTTAATGGTGGAATCCGCAAGGTGCAAATTTAAAGAGCAATCATCAAGATCTTGGAAACCTAGAATATCACATAAAGTTTTCAGAATCGTGGAAACACTAGCATCCAAATCACACAAAGCATAACACTCATGATCTTTAATTTTAATTTTTATAGTAGGTTCCCACTCATCATTAAGTTTTCTAGGTATAGAAACTTCCAAATTAAGTTTTTCATCAAAAGATTGCATCAAGGCATCAACACTATGTTTGCTAAAAGCTTTATTTTGACTATAAGCATGAGGAGAATTCACAACGGATTGCAACAAGGAAATATAACCACTACTAGAAAAAGGGCTATAGATGGGATTGACACTAATGGCGCACCAGACAGTTGGTGCGCCATTAGTATATGGCGCACCACCTGCTGATACACCATTAGAGTTGAAACTACTAATGGCGCACCAGGCAAAGGGTGCGCCATTAGTATAAATTTTAATTTTTTTGAACTAGTGCTTTGTCCAAACATACTAATGGCGCATTCAGATAAAGTCGCCATTAGTAGTTGTAACTACTAATGGCGCACCCATCCAAAGTGCGCCACTAATGTTGTTTTTTATTATATTTTTATTCCTTTTTTGCAATACTACTAATGGCAAGATCGATCAACCGTGCGCCATTACTAGTTTAAACTAGTAATGGCGCATCGCTGAATCGCGCCATTAGTATTTTTTGCAAAACTACTAATGGCGCACCGCCGGAAGGTGCGCCATTAGTAACCTGGATTACTAATGGCGCATTTAGTCTTTGGTGCGCCATTAGTAAGTGGGCAGCAACAAGATATTTTGGACAGCCTCTCCTACCCACACTCACTTTCTCCCCACTTCATTCTCTCCACCACCTCCTTGTCTCGGTGCCTCCTCTTTTCACCTCATTTCCACCATAGATTCATTCAAATTAAGTGGTTAAATTACCTTGTTTTAATAGGTAAGTAAGGGGAAGCTATATTTATGTTGTTCTCCTACAACAATGTGCACATGCACTTTTATGGCCTAGCTAGATCTATGTATGTTCGTGGTGTTGCATATGTTTGTGGTGTTGCATATGTGTTTGTGTTTGGAGGTGTACCGGTATTTGAAATGCGATAGTTGCCAATATTTTGCCGGAATGTTGATTCATTTCCGTTTCGGCGAGAATTTTGGCATTAAGCATTCTTTTTGGTCCTATTTTTAGGGAAAGTCATGCCAAATTTTTGTTTGGTTCTAAAATATCGTTTTGCTCTACCCATGAGCGACCATGGTCCGCACAATGACCGAAGGCATCGTGAATAGGTTTTGAGGTCCGCGAAGGCCGAGATGCTTCAAAAGAACGAGACGGAGATAAGATGTCCGTGTCGAAGATGCAAGTGAAGAGCCTTATTGCGGACCGGATTCCGGCAGGTGCGGGACCACCTGCTCTTGCGTGGTTTCATGGATGGCTATCGGTGTCAAGGTGATGAAGATGACTACTGAAGTCGCCCATGGGGGCGGAAAAGAAATGAGGAAGGGCAGCAAGACAACCACCGCGGCTCGGGCGGGCGAGAAGACGAAGAATCCCGTGAGATGATCACGACGGTGATGTTGTACGATCATCATGTAGAAGATGCAGGACATGATGATGAGGAAGATGCCGGAGCGGGCGACGGGCATGATCATGAAGATGATGATGCCGCGCGAGCGACGACGCTGGACCATCGATGGGCTGGGTGCAGGACCCTCATATTCAAGAGCTGCTTCTCAAGCACGGATAACGCCAGAGCTGCCGCCGAGAGAAAGCCAAGATGGATCAACTTGAGTTAGACGCGGTTACTCCATTGTATGAAGGATGCAGGCCCGAGGATACCCGCTTTGAAAGTAACGCTCATGGCTCGAGATGAAGGTAAAACACAAAATGACCGACGATGCTTCGACGAGAACATGTCATTCGCACGAACGTCTTCCCAAGGGGAACAAGTGCCCGACCAGTTTGGAGGAGGCGAAGAAAATCATGTGTCCTCTCGATTTATCGCGACGTGAAATACCATGTGTGCATGAACAATTGCATCATTTATCGGGACGAGCACGCTGAGTCTACCATATGTCCGGTGTCGGCCACTCGATACAAGAAGAGGAAGAAAGCTCCTCGAAAAGTGGTGTGGTACTTTCCGATCTCCTCGTCTGCAGCGGTATTTCGCGGACCCTAAGGTAGCAAAGCTCCTGCGTTGGCACGCGGATAGGGAGGAGAAGAAGCGAGAAGATGACGCAAATGATCCGGAGATAGATAAAAAAGACAAGATGCTGAGTCACCCTAAGGATGCGAGCCAGTGGCAAGCGTTGAACTTCAAGACTCGAATTTGGGAACGATCCAAGGAACATCGTGGCCGGGCGCGAGCCGATGGAGTCAATCCGTTTGGCAGCGAGAAGCACACATAGCACCTGGCCTGTGTTTGTGTGGATGTACGACCTTCCCCTGGTTGTGCATGAAGAGGAAGTACATTCACATGAGTATGCTAATTGAAGGGCCGAAACAACCAGGAACGACATCAATCAGATCGGGGCTGCTGAAAGAGGAGCTTGACACGCTGTGGAAAACGCCAGCCAATACGTGGGACGCCGCAGAGAAAGAATATTTCCCTATGAGAGCCGCACTGCTCACGACGGTGCACGACTATCTCGGTTACGGATATCTCGCGGGGCAGGTAGTCCACGGATTTTCTGGATGCGCAAGGTGCATGGATGACACAACGTATCGCCAGCTAGATAGAGATCCCGGGTCTTCGAAAACCGTGTTCATGGGACATCGAAGGTGGCTTCGCGACGATGACCCGTGGAGGAAACGCAAGGATCTGTTCGATGGTGAAACCGAACCCCGAAAACGCCCGTGTACGAGGAGCGGCGAGGAAATAGACAAGCTGTTGAAAATTGGAAAGACTGCCCACTACGGAAAGAAGCAAAAGGCGCCAGAGCCGGAAAGAAGCGAAGGCGCCAGAGCCGCTGCTGAAGGTATGGAAAACGAGGTCTGTTTTACGGGACTTGCTGATCGAAGATCCACCATGTGCCTCACAGCCTTGATGTCATGCATATCACGAAGAACGTGCGAGTCTGCTTGGTACCCTGCTCAACATGCCGAGAGGACCAAAGATGGGCGAAAGCAAGGGCAGACTTGAAATCATTGGGCATCGTGCAGGAGCTTCACGCTAATGATGATGATGATGATGATGATGATGAGGCGAAGCAGGACACGTAAAGTCGTCGCAAAGGCAAAAAGGCCAAGAAGACCGAAATGACTACCCTCCCGTGCTTCACTCTAAGTCGAGGAGATCGAGCAGTTTTTCACCTGCCTCCTAGGAGTAAAACTTCCTTACGATTACGCTGGGAAGATAAGCAGATACCTAGACCCAATGAAGCGAAGTTCAGCGGGATGAAGTCTCACGATCACACGCGGCCGATGACGCAGATACTTCCAGTTGCAACCGTGGGATCATGGACACGCACGTCCGTGAAACGCTATTTGGCCTATGCAACTTCTTCGACGTCATCTCTCGGAAGTCGATTGGCGTGAGGCAACTCAGAAGGCTACAGGAAGAGATCGTGGTGATACTATGCGAGCTTGAGATGTACTTCCTGCCCGCATTCTTCGACGTTATGGTGCATCTGCTGGTCCATATAGTGGAGGATATCATCCAACTCGGGCCGACGTTCCTGCACAGCATGATGCCGTTCGAAAGGATGAATGGTGTCATCAAAGGATACGTTCGCAACATGTCACGCCCGAAGGAAGCATAGCCAGGGCTTTTCGATCAAGAGTGCATCTCCCATCGCACGAATTATCTAGGCATCGAGAACCCGTTGGTCTGCCCGTCAGCAGCACCTCGGCAGGCTCGCTGGATGGGGTTACCGTGAGGGTCGCCCGCGAAATGCATGTCGACTTCGAGGGTCGACTCGCCGACTTTGAAAGAGCAAACCTAGTCGCGCTACAACACATAGACGTGGTCGATCCTTGGGTGGTAGAGCACAAAACCTTTATTAAGAAGACGTACAATGACCGAGGCCAACAGAGGACGGACGGAGATATACTCAAAGAGCACAACTCATGTTTCACGCGTTGGTTCAAGCAGAAGCTTCTATCGTACCCTTTACATGAGGATTCTTCCGTGGAAGAACAACTCATATTCGCCTTGTCACAGGCGCCGAGCACAACTCGATGACCTATGAGGCGTCACGATATCAACGGCTACACATTCTACACCGAGGCCAAGGACATGAAGAGCGAAGGTTATCGAACTCCGGGTAACGATGGAATCCTACACGGTAACGACAAGGACAGATACTACGGAAGGATCGAGGAGATCTGGGAGCTGAGCTACTGGAGAGAAGGTCCCGATGTTCCGTGTCGATGGGCCAAGAACGTCATAAAAGAAGACCGTATTTCACCACCATGGTTATACCCGGCCAAATCCAAGATCATGGGCATAAGCGTCATCGAAAAATGAGCCATGGTACTGGCTTCCCAAGTGGACCAATGCTTCTTCATTACCGACCCGCCAAAGCCCGGTCGTGTTGTCGTGAGGAGAGGCAAAAGGAAGATCATTGGAATGGATGGAGTAGCCAATGAGCAAGACTTGACAAGCACGGCGACCCGAGGATCGAACATGACGACGATGATGAAGTAGCAGCATACACCACAAGAAGAAGCAGGACCACCCTACCTAAAGGACGTCCGCTCCATAGAAGAACTCCATTTGCGAAAAAGAAGGGCAAGAAGATTGTGAAGAGATAGCTAGCTAAGATCGATTGTATTTAAATCGAGACTTCATTTCTCGATTGTATTTCATGGGCACTTTTGAACTATCATGAATATTTTTAATTTCATGGACACTCGATCTCGATCCCCTCCATCTCGATCGCTATCCCACCTCGCCAGATCCGTCCACCGCCTCCGCCACCGACCGCCCGCACCTCGATTCCCTACTCAACCACCGCCAACCCCCGCACCTCCCTACTCAACCGCCCGCCGACCCCGCACCCTCCCGCTCCACCGCATGCATTACTGTTTGATGATATTTTTAAAAATTATTATTGTCTTATAAAAAAATATTACTGTTATGATTTAAACAAGTTTGAACATATTTAAACACAAATAAGTATCAAACAACATTTTAAATGGATAAAAAAATCGTGGAGCATTACTGTTTGATGATATTTTTAAAAAATTATTACTGTCTTATAAAAAATATTACTGTTATGATTTAAACAAGTTTGAACATATTTAAACACAAATAAGTATCAAACAGCATTTTAAATGCATAAAAAATCGTGGAGCCAGGAATCAACCTAGGACCTCCTGGTGTGAGAACTAGATCTTGACCAATCGAGCTAGTAGAGAAGACTTGATGTGTATCAGGTCGTGGTAGATAACCTGTTGGCTCGGCGAAGTAAAAAAATACTAATGGCGACTGGGTGAGGTGCGCCATTAGCATGTATGTACTTATGGCGACCGAGGGTGGTGCGCCATTAGTATTGTGCCGCCCCTACTCGTGACGATCCCTCTCTCTCCTCGCCTCGCCACGATCCCTTCCCCTCTCCTCTCCCGGCCGCCGCCCGCCGCCCTCCGACGCCGCCCGACACCAGCGCCGCCCGTCACACCACTGTCGCCAGCGCTGCCCTCGACACCACCGTCGCCCGCCGCCCTCGGCGCCACCCGACACCAGCGCCGCCCGTCCACACCGCCGCTTGCCGCCGACACCACTGCCGCCCGCCGCCCTCGACGCCGCCCGACACCAGCGCCGCCCGTCCACACCACCGTCGCCAGCGCCGCCCCGACACCACCGTCGCCCCTCCGCCCTCGACGCCGTCCCGATACCAGCGCCGCCCCGTCCACACCACCGTCGCCAGCGCCGCCCCGACACCACCGTTGAGCGCACACAGGAGCCCAAATATCCACGGAGCGCACGGAGGAGATCGTCATCATCCATCCAGATCGGCTTCTTCTTCTTAAACTTCACAGAATCGTCGGTGGTCGTCTCTTCCTCTAGGTATGCTCCTCCTTATTATCCATTCCATGCTCCTACAGTCCTGCGAATTCGCGGCCCCAAGTAGTAGATCGTGGTAAAATTCACTGGAGGGGATTTTTGTGCTCGCTTTCTGCTCAAGAACTGGGTGGGGATTTTTCTCCTTTTCTACGATCATGCGGTTAATTAGTCGGGGCTGTTGTGGAATTCGTAGTGGTGATGATGCAAAAGGCTAAAATCTAGCGCTACTTGCACTTGGTTTGGATCTGAAAACCATAAAGTCTCTCGGATTGGTTAATAATCATATATGTATGCCCTTCCTTCATGTTTGATTAGCACATGCATGTTTCACCCGACTTGTATGAATAGGTTGCTGCTTGTTAGGCACGATGGACATGGTTTGGTCAAGTGCAAATTGAAATGGGAATTGGGTAGGCAGTTAGGCATGATGGCTGGTTGTTGCTGCCTGTTTATTTTAGTCGAGGACCATGTCTGATTTCTTGCACGCAGCACTCACTCAAGAATATGATTCTTTTACCAAGTCAAATGTTCATTGTGAGGACGACTAGTTCTGCTCTAGCTGGCATAAACACATCAATGTGGTGCTACCAGCTCTCGAACCGACAAGAAAATTGGTTAACTGTACATACATAACATGTCCCGGTGGCAATTCATATGCTTAAATTGGTTAAATTGGTTAAATTTTTCATAAACCTGAACAAGTGGTTGAGCCTAAGACATGCTCTCTTATACAAAATTGCTGAATGCCCATGGGTACAATGTAGGTGTCGCTGAGCACCACCACCACCCGGATCTCGTCGCCTCCTCCCTGCGTGGTGAGCACAAAGCAAACTGTTCTTTCGCCATTTTCTTCAACATTTGTCATCAGATTTCCTCCTGGCCATTTCAAACTATGATATACAAAATGAGTCTCAATGTAGTCTCCGGTCTTTTACAACTCTTTAATATAATTTTATGAGATTCCTCCCGCTGGACTTGATTAAAATATATGAATATGATTAAAATATGATTACTGCTTTGCCAATAGATTACTGCTCCTTCCCGCCTTCTTGTATGATTACCGCTTTGCCAATAGATTACTAGGCTGTTTCCTGATGTAGGGTTCAGTGTTTCCTCGTCACCATGCATGTTATTATATATGAAAAGAAGGCACTTTGTCTATGCAGAGTATGTGTACAAAGTTGTGAATTAACAAAAGAATTCGTACTTATTTTGCTGCACTCCCTTTGTGCTTATAGTTGGACAAAGCACCGGATAATTGGGCTTGGTCATCATCAGCAGACATCACGCATGCAATTTGTTTTAGTGTTTGTTTCATAACATATGTGGACCCATATATCAATGACTGATATTCTCTAATGCATAAACTTTGATCAATTTTGAGTAATTGCTTAGAGGGATGATCAAGTTGGCAGCAAATGTATGGTAGATTGGACATGAACTGTACTGGGGAGACTACAATAGAAGCACCACTTTGTGTGCAAACATAGAAAAAAATCAACGACATACCGTCAAATCTTGGGTGAATGTCTCGATGGATCCTGTGAGCTGGTGGAGTGATTTGTTTTCTACATAAAGCTCTTTAGTCAGGCTGGTTTTCGTGAAATACACATGAAGCTTCACCAGCTCACGTGGGTGTGGGATCCATGTGACATGTGACATTGCATCCATGTCCACCTGGGATAATGATTTTGCTGGTACCCCGAGAGGCCCTTGAGTTTGCCGGAATGTCGATTAACTTCCGTTCCGGCAAATTGGTACTCCATATGTCCTATTTTCAGCAAAGGTCATGCTGAAATTTTCCGTGATTTTAGCATGACTTTGCTAAAATAGGACATATGGGGTACTTGTGACTAATGCATGGGCCGGGTATCTTAGTAGTTAATTAAGTAGGATCAAGTGCCCGGCGTATTTGTTACTAATGCATGGCTTTTAGGGTGCCTCGGTGTCGATAAAACCGAAATGATGAAAGCTTAGGCTTTTAGGGTGCCTCGGCGTCGAAAAACCCTCAATGATAAAAGCTTAGATTTTAGGATGCCTCGGTGTCGACAAACCCTAAATGATGAGACCATGATCTTGTTCCTTGACAATAACCAACTTTTGACCAAACTTTGTTTCTATTTAGAGAGAAACATGGCCCACAATGATGAGGCCGGGGTTCGGGCGGCAAGGCATTCAGGAGCTGTCCCAGAGATGGAGGAACAACCTCACTTGTATGAGGACGCCGCCTTCCCCATCGATCCCGAGACCACCGATGGTACCGCCGAGGATGACCCCATCGATGCCACCACCGATGGTGCCGCCGAGGATGCCACCATCGATGATGGCGGCGCACACACGATGGCAGCCAATGAAGAGGCAACGGAAGGACGGCGCCGACCGTGCTCCGCACCTCAAGGAGGAAGTTACTAAAGTGGACTCGACGGAATCCAACGGCGCCCGAACGAATAGTCAAGGGTACTCGCTTCAGCTCGGGTGCATTCTCCGAGCACCGTCTCGATCAACACCGAGAACCCGAGGCATCCCGACCGAGGAAATTGCGCAACCTCCTCTTCACGAAGCTGCACGAACGATACAAGTTCCCGCTGCTTTTGAAAACACAAGCCTCAAAGGAATAAAGTGAACAATGCTGCCCTCACGAAGATGAGCAAGGCCCTGTCTACTTGGAAAAGCAATGTGAAGAGAATGATCGAGAAAGGTGAGAGTTATGAGAAGATCAAGGAGAAAAATCCTTCGATCACCGAAGATGACTACAACGACTTCAAGATCAATTGCTCGAGCACCGCAAACTCCCAATCAAGTCAGTGGGGGAAAGAAATGCGGGAGCTGAACTTAGGGGAACACACACTCGGTCCCGGCGGTTACAGAGTGGCGGAGCCTATATGGGACAAGGAGGACGCGGAGCGTGCCGAGCAAGGCCTACCGCCCCTCTTCGATAAATACGGTGACAAGCAGACCAGGAACTTTGTCAGGGCCCGGTACAAGAAGGAACCGAAAACAAAGGAGCTTACCACGGATCCGAAGACCAGGGCGCTTGAGGTTGTTCTGGTAAGGAATACCACCCCCGGGGTAATTAGCTCCATATGGTTGCATTCTAATTAATGAAGCCAAATTTCTAAATGGTTCACATTCCTTCCGCAGCGATCGAAAGCGAGAGCGCTGGGTCGACTAAGAGCAACCCTTGGGACACCACTCTAAATAGGGCGTTGAATGTAATGAAGAACAAGGATAAGCTCAGTAAGCCGACGTCAGCTGGTCGTGTGGCCGGCAAAGGCTTGTCCACAAAATGGGGGTCATACTATACCGCTGGTGTGCGGAAGGAGAAAAAGACCAGCTCGGAAAGCCAAAGCGCGAGGTTCAAGAACTCAAGGCACAGGTGGCGCGGATTTCGAGATTGTCCAAGAGCAAGTGCAACAACAACTCGGGCGGCGATCACCGCCATTGTGCCTACCTTGATCCAGGGGTTGAGGCGTGGATTGCGGGCGGCCAACAGGGCCACCCCGATTCCTAGCTTCACGGCCAGCAACTCGCAGAATGCGATGGCGGGCCATTGGTGTCTCCGGCGGAGGCGGCATTGGTGTCTCCGACGCCGCACGGAGCTTAATGCACCGGGTACGCCGCGGCACCTCTGCAGCAAGCGGCCCTCCGTCAATCTGCACGCCCGCCGTTGGCGGTGCCTCGACATTAGCCGAGCTCGACGCCATCATCACGGTAACTAATTAAGCCTCTCTCGGTCGAGGACTTCATCTCCTTGCCTTTGACTGGGCATCCCTGACGCCCTACATGTTTTTGCAGGGCGCCGCCGACGTTCCGTGCACTCTCCTGCACTTCGTGAACAATGAATTGGTCGATGTCGCCAAGGGAAAAATCATTCAACCGGGCAACCCCTTGTTCCACGGTACCCAGATGCCACCCAACTTGTTTAGGGTTGAACTGGTTCGGGTGCTGCCAGGCTGCGACGAGTTGTTACCTCCGATTCGACCCGTTGGGGCCGACGATGATGACGTGATGACCCTCAGCGCCTGCCTGAGCTGGCCCCTGCTTTGGCTGAAGAGCCAGATTCGTTTGGGGCGGGGACACCACCCCAAAGACAACACCGCCATCGTGCCATCGCCAAGTCGGCCCCATGGCAAGACCGCCGCGAACGGTGCGGACATCCCTATGCCATCGATCCAAACATGCATATGGCACAGGATCGTAACGACGACGACGACGATACATTTGCCAACGCCGATCAAGACTTTGCCGATCATGGGTACGGTGGCAACTTCATGGGGCCTCCTTCTCAAGAACCCAACCCAACAAAAGACGCGTGATCTAGCTGGTACCGCGGAGAAGCCAAGTTGCAACAAAGCGCCGTCTGCGCTCAGCTCTCAGAGACGCCCCACTGCCGACTTCACCGAGCCTCGAGATAGGCGAGGTGCGAAATATTATCAGCCCCAACACACTCAAGAAGGCGGTCTGTGAGCAGAACTCGGTCCCATTACAGGAGAAGAAGAAGGCACGCAAAAGAAAGACTAACAAGGGTGCGGGCCAGCCGGCACCGAGTACGATCCGTGCTCAGGATGGGCCACCTTCACCTGAGGATATCTCGAGGAGGGTGCATGTGGCGGGTAGGGCGATGCTACCGACAAATATGCTCAATGCTGCAACCAGTGCTCATGGAGTCTGCATGATGTGTTCTTTCTTTGGAGAAGCGGCGTCTCGAGAGAAGGATGTGGCATACCCGGTTTCGTGGCCAAGGTGCCGAGGGCAAGGGCTTTGTGGATAACTCCATCGGGCGACGATCGTCCTGCGGTTTGATGACATCCACGCTATGTTGAACCTTCATCCGCTGCACTACACCTTCGCTCGCTATTTTCGCTGAGTATGGAGATGCGGATCATTCGCGACAAGACCCCGGACATCATGATAGTCGACCCCTTCTACATGCGTGCCAAGATCTTGGGCAGCGCTGGGACCGCAAGTCGCGAAGTTCTTACCTCGAAGGCGTCATTCGCAAACCAAGATAAGGATAACTTCCTCGTGCCTTACTTTCCGAGTAAGTCCTCCCTCAACCGCCCGTAACATATGAATTCTTAGATTTCGATCGTTTTCTTTTAACATTCCGTGTTTTCTGCAGTGACACACATTGCACGCCATCCTCCTAAGCCCCAAATATTCCATGGCCACGATTTCGACCCCGACCGTCATCGAACGTAGACTACACAAATGTCAAGAAGGTTCTTGATGATGTTCTCCCCGCCACGCCTAATCTGGAGGCACCTTCACCGGCCTATTCGTAAAGCACGGCAAGCACGTGTTCTCCCACAACACGACGCTCGCTGCGTCAAGCAGCCACCGGGCGGTCGAAGGGTGCCTACTACGCCATCCATCACATGCGGCGATCATACGGGACCATCATCAACTTCGCTACCGAGTAAACTCAAAGATTGGGCCGCGGCGTGTCGGCAATCCAGACGCGGACATCGACAAGAATTCTTTCGCATCCAAATGGAGTTTGCGGAAATCATCCATCAAGATGTCCTTACCACGGGGCAGTTCTACCTCGAAATCAACCGTCCAACAGTGACATCGACACAATGCTACAAATGCAGGCTGACAACGCCCGTTCTTTCATGACTCCCACGATAGACGGCGGCTTCATCCACGCCCGTCCCTTGAGTCGAGTCGAAAGCGGTGATCTTGTGTCTAGTTCTGAAACATCGATTGGCTCATGTTGTAATTAAACTTTAATGAACTTGTAGTATGTCTCTTTGGTTTCGAGAGTCGCTCAACTTAGATGTAATCGATGCTATTAATGTCTTGCTTTTCTCTTCCGATCGCTCGCTGCATACTTATATATTGCTTATGTATTGTCTGTGAATTGGTACTAACGTTTCGTTTGGCTAGTGCATAGCGATGCCGTCGTATGTCGTGTACAAGGGTAAGGTTCCCGGAGTCTACGACGACTGGGAGGAGTGTCGGAGACAGGTTCACCAATTCAGCGGTAACAGTTACAAAGGGTACACCACTAGGGCCGAGGCCGAATCTAGATACGCCCGCTATCTAGCGGGAGAGGGGAGGGAGCGTTGGAGGAACCGGATGAAGACGAGTTTCATCGTGATGATGCTCATCGTGTTGACCGCAGCTCTCTTCTATGTGATGGTAGTTTAGATGATCGATATCGACTTGTAATGTGAAGACAAACTCGCTACTCGCGGTCTCGAGACTTGTAATATAATGTTCTATCTTTGTTCGGTCTTTTCAATTCGGAGACTAATATGATGAATTGTATTCAGAGACTAATATGATGAATTGTATTCAGAGACTAATCTTCTATTGTATTCGATGAATCTGTTGTTGTTGTGTGCTGTCTATATTTTGTCCAATTATACATTTTGTAGCCTGTGCAAAAAACAGAAAATAAAAAAAAAACCTAATATTCATACTAATGGCGATCACATCAAAGGCGCCATTAGTATGCCAAAGGATACTAATGGCGATCATTAAACAATGCGCCATTAGTATGCCAAGCTACTAATGGCGATCTTGCCGTTAGCAGCGCCATTAGTATGCCAAAGCACCTGTATACATGGCCCTCAGGAGGCATACTAATGGCGATTGTTGTATATACTAATGGCGCATCCAGTGGTGCACCATTAGTACACCAGATACTAATGGCGCAGCAGTGGTGCGCCATTAGTAAAATATACTAATGGCGTGGCACTAATGGCGCACCACTAATGCGCCATTAATGGCCAAATTAGGTGCGCCATTAGTAGGCCTTTTCCTAGTAGTGAACCTTCTAAAGAACAATTATCATAATCAAATTCCTTGAAATCCAAGATAGTGGGTTCAATGCTATTTAAAGTCTTGACCTCTCCAATCCCACTTTTACCAAATTTAGCATCAAGATCTAAAAACTCCGAATTATTGGGACGCCTTTTAACTAAAGTCGACTCATCTCCAGTCCCATCATTATTAAGATTCATATTGCAAAACAAAGATCTAATAGGGGACACATCAATAACTTTAAGATCTTCATCATTATTTTCATTGAAACTAGAAGAACACGCTTTTATAAAGCAATCTTTCTTAGCACGCAATCTAGCGGTTCTTTCCTTGCACTCATCAATGGAAATTCTCATTGCTTTGAGAGACTCGTTAATATCATGCTTAGGAGGAGTAGATCTAAGTTTCAAAGAATCAACATCAAGTGAAAGTCTATCAACCTTCCTAGCCAAATCATCAAGTTTGAGTAATTTTTCTTCAAGCAAGGCATTAAAATTCTTTTGAGAGATCATAAATTCTTTCACACTATTCTCAAAATCAGAGGGCATCTTATTAAAATTACCATAAGAATTATTGTAGGAATTTCCATAATTGTTAGAGGAATTACTAGGGAACGGTCTAGGATTAAAGTTTCCTCTATAAGCATTGTTTCCGAAACTATTCCTACCAACAAAATTCACATCCATAGATTCATTATTATTCTCAATCAAAGTAGACAAAGGCATATCATTGGGATCAAAAGGAGCACTCTTAGTAGCAAACAATTTCATAAGTTCATCCATCTTTCCACTCAAAACATTAATTTCTTCTATAGCATGCACTTTTTTACTAGTGGATCTTTCGGTGTGCCATTGAGAATAATTAGCCATAATATTATCAAGGAGTTCTGTAGCATCTCCTCAAGTGATTTCCATAAACGTGCCTCCCGCGGCCGAATCTAAAAGATTTGTAGAAGCAAAATTCAATCCGGCATAAAAAATTTGTATGATCATCCATAAATTCAAACCATGAGTAGGGCAATTGCGAATCATCAATTTCATTCTTTCCCAAGATTGGGCAACATGCTCATGATCAAGTTGTTTAAAATTCATAATATCGTTCCTAAAAGTGATGATCTTAGCGGGAGGAAAATACTTAGAGATAAAAGCATCTTTGCACTTGTTCCAAGAATCGATACTATTTTTAGGCAAAGACGAAAACCAAACTTTAGCATGATCTCTAAGTGAAAACGGAAATAACTTCAATTTAACAATATCATTATCCGTATCTTTCTTCTTTTGCATATCACACAAATCAACAAAGTTGTTTAGATGAGTAGCGACATCTTCACTAGGAAGGCCGGCAAATTGATCTTTCATAACAAGATTCAGCAAAGCAGCATTGATTTCACAAGACTCAACATCATTAAGAGGAGCAATCGGAGTGCTAAGGAAATCATTATTATTGGTATTGGAGAAATCACAAAATTTGGTATTATCTTGCGCCATGGCGACAAGTAATCCAACACACAAGCAAACGAAAAAGGCAAGCGAAAAAGAGAGAGGAGATTGGGAAAGAGAGGGCGAATAAAACGGCAAGGGTGAAGTGAGGGAGAGGAAAACAAGAGGCAAATGGCAAATAATGTAAATGCGAGGGAGATGAGTTTGTGATGGGTAATGTCTTGACTTGAGCGAAGACCTCTGCTATGTCTTGAGCATGCGTTGGTTTTCCTTGAAGAGGAAAGGGTGATGCAGCAAAGTAGCGTAAGTATTTCCCTCAGTTTTTGAGAACCAAGGTATCAATCCAGTTGGAGGCTCCTCAGAAGTCCCACACACCTACACAAACAAACAAAGAACTCGCAACCAACGCAATAAAGGGGTTGTCAATCCCTTCACGGCCACTTGCAAAAGTGAGATCTCATAGAGATAGTATGATAAGATAAATATATTTTTGGTATTTTATAATGTAGATTGGAAAAGTAAAGATGCAAATAAAAGTAGATTGAAAGCTTATATGATAAAAGATAGACCCGGGGACATAGGTTTCACTAGTGGCTTCTCTCAAGATAGCATAAGTATTACGGTGGGTGAACAAATTACTGTCGAGCAATTGATATAAAAGCGAATAATTATGAGATTATCTAGGCATGATCATGTATATAGGCATCATGTACGCGACAAGTAAACCGACTCCTGCCTGCATCTACTACTATTACTCCACACATCGACCGCTATCCAGCATGCATTTAGAGTATTAAGTTCATCAGAACAGAGTAACGCATTAAGAAAGATGACATGATGTAGAGGGATAAACTCAAGCAATATGATATAAAACCCATCTTTTTATCCTCGATGGCAACAATACAATATGTGCCTTGCAACCCCTACTGTCACTGGGTAAGGACACCGCAAGATTGAACCCAAAGCTAAGCACTTCTCCAGTGGCAAGAAATATCAATCTAGTAGGCCAAACCGAATTGATAATTCGAAGAGACTTGCAAAGATACTCAATCATACATAAAAGGATTCAGAGGAGATTCAAATATTTCTCATAGATAAACATGATCATAAACCCACAATTCATCGGATCTCGACAAGCACACCGCAAAAAGATTTACATCAAATAGATCTCCACAAGAGAGGGGGAGAACATGGTATTGAGATCCAAAAAGAGAGAAGAAGCCATCTAGCTAATAACTATGGACCCGAAGGTCTATGGTAAATTACTCACAACTCACCGGAGGGGCTATGGTGTTGATGTAGAAGCCCTCCGTGGTCGATTCCCCCTCCGGCGGAGCGCCGACGAAGGCTCCAAGATGGGATCTCGCGGATACAGAAGGTTACGGCGGTGGAAATTGTTTTTCGTTGGCTCCCTGGATGTTTTCGGGATACTTGGGTATATATAGGAGGAAGAAGTAGGTCGGTGGCCGCCCGAGGGGCCCACGAGACGGGGCGCCGGAGGGGGAGCACGCCCTCCTATCTCCTAGCAGCCTCGATCGCTTCTTGACTTGCACTCCAAGTCCTCTGGATCACGTTTGTTCCAAAAATCATGCTCCCGAAGGTTTCATTCCGTTTGGACTCCGTTTGATATTCCTTTTCTTCAAAATACTGAAATAGGCAAAATAAACAGCAAATACGGGTTGGGCCTCTGGTTAGTAGGATAGTCCCAAAAATGATATAAATGTGTAAAATAAAGCCCATAAACATTCCAAAAGGGGTAATATAATAGCATGGAACAATCAAAAATTATAGACACGTTGGAGACGTATCAAGCATCCCCAAGCTTAATTCATGCTCGTCCTCGAGTAGGTAAATGATGAAAACAGAATTTTTGATGTGGAATGCTACCTAGCATAATTCTCAATGTAATTTTCTTTATTGTGGCATGAATGTTCAGATCCAAATGATTCAAAATAAAAGTTCATATTGACAAAAGGAATAGTAATACTTCAAGCATACTAATCAAAGCAATCATGTCTTCTCAAAATAACATGGCTAAAGAAAGTTCATCCCTACAAAATCATATAGTTAGGCTATGCTTCATTTTCGTCACACAAAAATGTTTCCAAATTCTACACCCCCGATGACAAGCCAAGCAATTGTTTCGTACTTAAATAATCTCAAACTTTTTCTACTTTCACGCAATACATGAGCGTGAACCATGGATATAACACTATGGATGGAATAGAATATGATGATGGGGATTGTGTGGAGAAGACAAAAAAGGAGAAAGTCTCACATTGACGAGGGTAGTCAATGGGCTATGGAGATGCCCATCAATTGATGTCAACATGAGGAGTAGGGATTGCCATGCAACGGATGCACTAGAGCTATAAATGAATGAAAGCTCAACAAAAGAAAACTAGTGGGCGTGCATCCAACTTGCTTACTCACGAAGACCTAGGGAATTTTGAGGAAGCCCATCGTAGGACTATACAAGCCAAGTTCTATAATGAAAAATTCCCACTAGTATATGAAAGTGACAACATATGAGACTCAATATATGAAGAACATGGTGCTACTTTGAAGCACAATATATGAGACTCACTGTATGAAGTACATGGTGCTACTTTGAAGCACAAGTGTGGAAAAAGAGATAGTAACATTGCCCCTTTTTATTTATTTATTTATTTATTTTATTTTTTTCTTTGGCCTTTCTTTTTTCTTTTTGGCCTTTTTTTTCTTTTTTTTCTTTGGGACAATGCTCTAATAATGATGATCATCGCACTTTTATTGATTACAACACATGAATTACAACTCAAAACTAGAACAAGATATGACTCTATATGAATGCCTCCGGCAGTGTACCGGGATGGTGCAATGAATCAAGAGTGACATGTATGAAAAATAATGCATGGTGGCTTTGCCACCAATACGATGTCAACTACATGATCATGCAATGGCAATATGACAAAAGTAATGTATGTAATGATGATAAATGGAACGATGGAAAGTTGCATGGCAATATATCTCGGAATGGCTATGGAAATGCCATAATAGGTAGGTATGGTGGCTGTTTCGTGGAAGATATAAGGAGGTTTATGTGTGATAGAGCATATCGTATCACGGGGTTTGGATGCACCGGCTAAGTTTGCACCAACTCTCAAGGTGAGAAAGGGCAATGCACGATACCGAAGAGGCTAGCAATGGTGGAAAGGTAAGAGTGCGTATAATCCGTGGACTCAACGTTAGTCAAAACAACTCATATACTTATTGCAAAAATTTAGAAGTCATCAAAAACTAAGCATTACGCGCATGCTCCTAGAGGGATAGATTGGTAGGAAAAGACCATCGCTCGTCCCCGACCGCCACTCATAAGGATGCACAATCCAGGTACACTTCATGTTTCAAATTTATTACACAACTTTAACCATATGTGCATGCTACGGGACTTGCTAACTTCAACACAAGAATTATTGAAATTCATAATCACCCAACTAGCATGACTTTAATATCACTACCTCCATATCTCAAAACAATTATCAAGTATCAAATTGATCATACCATCCAATTCACTTCCTATGATAGTTTTTATTATACCCAACTTGGATGCCTACCATTCTAGGACCAATTTTATAACCATAGCAAATACCATGCGGTTCTAAGAGACTCTCAAAATAATATAAGTGAAGCATGAGATACTAGAAATTTCTACAAAAGTAAGCCACCGCCGTGCTCTAAAAGATATAAGTGAAGTACTGGAGCAAAAACTACCAAGCTCAAAAGATATAAGTGAAGCACATAGAGTATTCTAATAAATTCTAATCAAGTGGGCTTCTCCCAAAAGGTGTGTAAAGCAAGGATGATTGTGGTAAACTAAAAAGCAAATACTAATACTATACACTACGCTCCAAGCAAAACACATATCATGTGGCGAATAAAAATATAGCTCCAAGTAAAGTTACCAATGAACGAAGACGAAAGAGGGGATGCCTTCCCGGGGCATCCCCAAGCTTAGGCTTTTGGCTACTATTTAATATCTTGGAGTGCCATGGTCATCCCCAAGCTTAGGCTTTTGTCACTCCTTATTCCCTAGTCCATCAAATCTTTACCCAAAACTTGAAAACTTCACAACACAAAAATCAACAGGAAATCTCATAAGCTCCGTTAGTGAAAGAAAACAAAACCACCACATAAGGTACTGTAATAACCTCATTCTTTATTTATTTTGGTGTTAAACCTACTGTATTCCAAGTTCTCTATGGTTCATACCACTTAATACTAGCCATAGATGCATCAAAATAAGCAAACAACACACGAAAAACAGAATCTGTCAAAAACAGAACAGTTTGTAGCAATCTGTAACTAACACAAACTTCTGGAACTTTAAAATTACTACCAAAATAGGAAGTCCTGGACAATTTATCTATTGATCATAAGCAAAAATAATCAATGAAAAATCACATTTCTGTGATTTAACAAAACTAATTTCGTGCGCGCAAAGTTTCTGTTTTTCAGCAGAATCAAATTAACTATCACCATAGGTTATCCTATAGGTTCTACTTGGCACAAACACTAATTAAAACATAAAAACACATCTAAACAGAAGGTAGATGCAAAATTTATTACTAAACAGAAACAAAAACAAAAAACACAAATAAAATTGGGTTGCCTCCCAACTAGCGCTATCATTTAACGCCCCTAGCTAGGCATAAAAGCGAAGATAGATCTAAGTAGTGCCATCTTTGGCACTCAATTCATAGGTAGCCCGATGATAGATTCATAAGGTAATTTGACTTTCTTTCTTGGAAAGTGCTCCATGCCTTTATTTAATGGAAATTGGAATCTAATATTCCCTTCCTTCATATCAATAATCGCGCCAATCATTCTAAGGAAATGTCTACCAAGAATAATAGGGCAAGAAAGATTGCAATCTATATCAAGAACGATAAAAATCTACGGGCACCAAATTTCTATTTGCAACAATGAGAACATCATTGATCCTTCCCATTGGCTTTTTAATGGTGGAATCCGCAAGGTGCAAATTTAAAGAGCAATCATCAAGATCATGGAAACCTAGAATATCATATTAAGTTTTCGGAATCGTGGAAACACTAGCACCCAAATCACACAAAGCAAAACACTCATGATATTTAATTTTAATATTTATAGTAGGTTCCCACTCATCATTAAGTTTTCTAGGTATAGAAACTTCCAAATTAAGTTTTTCATCATAAGATTTCATCAAGGCATCAACGATATGTTTGGTAAAAGCTTTATTTTGACTATAAGCATGAGGAGAATTAACAACAGATTGCAACAAGGAAATACAACCTTGTAAAGAACAATTATCATAATAAAATTCCTTGAAATCCGAGATAGTGGGTTCAATACTATTTAAAGTCATGACCACTCCAATCCCACTTTTACCAAATTTAGCATCAAGACCTAAAAACTCCAAATTATTGGGACGCCTTCTAACTAAAGTTGACTCATCTCCAGTCCCATTATTATTAAGATTCATATTGCAAAACAAAGATCTAATAGGGGACACATCAATAACTTTAAGATCTTCATCATTGTTTTCACGGAAACTAGAAGAACACGCCTTTATAAAGCAATCTTTCTTAGCACGCAATCTAGCGGTTCTTTCCTTGCACTCATCAATGGAAATTCTCATTGCTTTGAGAGACTCATTGATATCATGCTTAGGAGGAGTAGATCTAAGTTTAAGAGAATCAACATCAAGCAAAAGTCTATCAACGTTCCTAGCCAAATCGTCAACTTTGAGCAACTTTTCTTCAAGCAAAGCATTAAAATAATTTTGAGAGATCATAAATTCTTTCACACTATTCTAAAAATCAGAGTACATCTTATTAAAATTACCATAATAATTATTGTAAGAATTTCCATAATTATTAGAGGAATTACTAGGGAACGGTCTAGGATTAAAGTTTCCTCTATAAGCATTGTTTCCAAAACTATTCCTACCAACAAAATTCACATCCATAGATTCATTATTATTCTCAATGAAAGTAGACAAAGGCATATCATTGGGATCAAGAGGAGTATTTTTAGTAGCAAACAACTTCATAAGTTCATCCATCTTCCCACTCAAAACATTGATTTCTTCTATAGCATGCACTTTTTTACTAGTAGATCTTTCGGTGTGCCATTGAGAATAATTAGCCATAATATTATCAAGAAGTTTTGGAGCATCTCCTAAAGTGATTTCCATAAATGTGCCTCCCGCAGCCGAATCTAAAAGATTTCTAGAAGCAAAGTTCAAACCGGCATAAATTTTTTGTATGATCATCCATAAATTCAAACCATGAGTAGGGCAATTGTGAATCATCAATTTTGTTTTTTCCCAAGATTGGGCAACATGATCATGATAAAGTTGTTTAAAATTCATAATATCGTTCCTAAGAGTGATGATCTTAGCGGGAGGAAAATACTTAGATATAAAAGCATCTTTGCACTTTTTCCAAGAATCAATACTATTTTTAGGCAAAGACGAAAACAAAACTTTAGCACGATCTCTAAGTGAAAACGGAAATAACTTCAATTTAACAATATCAATATTCATATCTTTCTTCTTTTGCATATCACACAAATCAACAAAGTTGTTTAGATGAGTAGCGGCATCTTCGCTTGGAAGGCCGGCGAATTGGTCTTTCATAACAAGATTCAGCAAAGCAGTATTGATTTCACAAGACTCAACATCACTAAGAGGAGCAATCGGAGTACTAAGGAAATAATTATTATTGGTATTGGAGAAATCACACAATTTGGTATTATCTTGCGCCATGGCAATAAGTAATCCAACACACAAGCAAACAGAAAAAGGCAAGAAAAAAAGAGAGGAGAAGATTGGGAAAGAGAGGGCGAATAAAACGGCAAGGGTGAAGTGGGGGAGAGGAAAACGAGAGGCAAATGGCAAATAATGTAAATGTGAGGGAGATGAGTTTGTGATGGGTACTTGGTATGTCTAGACTTGAGCAAAGACCTCCTCGGTAACGGCGCCAGAAATCCTTCTTGCTACATCTTGAGCTTGCGTTGGTTTTCCTTGAAGAGGAAAGGGTGATGCAGCAATAGTAGCGTAAGTATATCCCTCAGTTTTTGAGAACCAAGGTATCAATCCAGTAGGAGGCTCCTCAGAAGTCCCACACACCTACACAAACAAACAAAGAACTCGCAACCAACACAATAAAGGGGTTGTCAATCCCTTCACGGCCACTTCATGAAAGTGAGATCTGATAGAGATAGTATGATAAGATAAATATATTTTGGTATTTTATAATATAGATTGGAAAAGTAAAGATGCAAATAAAAGTAGATTGAAAGCTTATATGATAAAAGATAGACCCGGGGGCCATAGGTTTCACTAGTGGCTTCTCTCAAGATAGCATAAGTATTACAGTGGGTGAACAAATTACTGTCGAGCAATTGATAGAAAAGCGAATAATTATGAGATTATCTAGGCATGATCATGTATATAGGCATCACGTCCGCGACAAGTAGACCGACTCCTGCCAGCATCTACTACTACTACTCCACACATCGACCGCTATCTAGCATGCATCTAGAGTATTAAGTTCATAAGAACAAAGTAACACATTAAGAAAGATGACATGATGTAGCGGGATAAACTCATGCAATATGATATAAACCCCATCTTTTTATCCTCGATGGCAACAATACAATATGTGCCTTGCTGCCCTTATTGTCACTGGGAAAGGACATAGCAAGATTGAACCCAAAGCTAAGCACTTCTCCCATTGCAAGAAAGATCAATCTAGTAGGCCAAACCAAACTGATAATTCGAAGAGACTTGCAAAGATAACTCAATTATACATAAAAGAATTCAGAGGAGATTCAAATATTTCTCATAGATAAACTTGATCATAAACCCACAATTCATCGGATCTCGACAAACATACCGCAAAAAGAGTTACATCGAATAGATCTCCAAGAAGATCGAGGAGAACATGGTATTGAGATCCAAAAAGAGAGAAGAAGCCATCTGGCTAATAACTATGGACCCGAAGGTCTGTGGTAAACTACTCACAACTCATCGGAGGGGCTATTGTGTTGATGTAGAAGCCCTCCATGGTCGATTCCCCCTCCGGCGGAGCACCGACGAAGGCTCCAAGATGGGATCTCGCGGATACAGAAGGTTACAGTGGTGGAAATAGTTTTTCATTGGCTCCCTGGATCTTCTCGGGGTATGTGGGTATATATAAGAGGAATAAGTTGGTCGGTAGCCGCCCGAGGGGCCCATGAGATAGGGGGCGCGCCCTGTAGGGGTGGGCACGCCCTCCACCCTCGTGGCCGCCTCAGCTGCTTCTTGACTTGCACTCCAAGTCCTCTGGATCACGTTTGTTCCAAAAATCACGCTCCCAGAGGTTTCATTCCGTTTGGACTCCGTTTGATATTCCTTTTCTTCGAAATACTGAAATAGGCACAAAACAACAGCAATACGGGCTGGGCCTCCGGTTAGTAGGTTAGTCCCAAAAATGATATAAATGTGTAAGGTAAAGCCCATAAACATCCAAAACGGGTACTACAATAGCATGGAACAATAAAAAATTATAGATACGTTTGAGACGTATCACGGGGCAACTTGCTCGATGCCAGCAGAGCAGGCCACCCTTGAGCCCGCGGGTTCCAACACCAGCCGACCAACTACATTGGAATCAGGGCTCGGGAGGCGCCCCTGTGGTGGCATGCAGATCTTCGTCAAGATCTTGAACACACGAGATCAGATGAGGACCAGAAGACGGCGCCCCTCGGCGGGATCCGAGCCGAGGAGATCCACAAGACCCCCGGCAAGCGCCTTGCCGGGGACAACTGCAACGCCATAGCAAGACCCTTGCCGGGCCTCCAGCAAGACCCTTGCTGAGGGCATCAGCAGGGCCACTACCAGGCCCGCACCAGCCAAGACTCCACCGCCGTCCCCAAGCAGCTGCTAGCTCAACCAGCTGGGCAGGCACCTGCGTGGCGACGGGCGGCCTCTACGCCAACTCAGCAAGCACCTACGTGGTGGCATGCAGATCTTCATGAAGGCATTGCCACCACGCTACCTCAGCTGCCTACCTGCCTACATGGCACCACACGCATCGCTGGCCTGGGCGCGTCTCGAAGCAAAGCGGAGCGGCGACGGATGGGACGGGCCTCATTCCCGTCCCCAATAAAGCTAATGGACACCTAAGTAGCGCATTTAATGCGCTTTGTCCTGTAACGTCGGGCGATAAGCTCGTGCACTGTAGACCTTTCCACCTCCTGTGTGCCACTGTGGCAACCCCTTTTTCCTATAAAAGGAGGCCCGAGGCGACCAGGAGAGGGATTCGTTTCTTTTGGGCAAGTTACACCCCGTAGCTAGCTCAAGAACACAAGAGCACTCAATACATCCACCAAAGCAGGACTAGAATATTACGCATTCTCGCGGCCCGAACCTGGGTAAACGATCCGTGTGCTTCCTGTTAGAAGTGGCCACCGTGCTCTTCTCACAACCCCGCGCCCGCCAACCATAAAAGGGATTCCAGTGATCCCATAGGTGTCGTTTCCCCAACAGTGCCACAGATGATGTGGCCATAGACGTCGCGAAGCAGGAGAAGTTTATGGAAGGGCTGAATGATGAGCTGAGTATGCAGTTGATGGTAGCGACATTCGTTAACTACCAGGAGTTGGTAGACAAGGCTCTTATGATTGAAGGGAAACAACAGTAGATTGAGAGCCGCAAAAGGAAGTATGGACAAGGGAAGTACAATTCAGGAGCTCAACAGAAGCCTCGTTTTACCCCGAACTCAGGAGATTATACCCATAACCATGGAGGACATACCCACAATGGAGGAAGTTCGCATAACCATAGTGGCCCAAAGAATGGAAATGGGAATGGAGCAGGCAATAATCAGAACCGCTCTAACCCAGCCACACTCGCCAAGAAGGACCAAAGTCACATTACTTGTTTCAAGTGCAGGAAGACTGGACACTACACCAATGAGTGTCCTGAACCAAAGAATGGAAATGGCAATGGAAGCTCTGGGAAGAAGCCCAACCCTTTCAATAGGGGACAAGTGAACCATGTTAACGTGGAGGAGGTTGAAGAGCAGCCAAATGCAGTTATAGGTAAGTTTTTGGTTAAGTCATTTACTGCAATCGTTCTTTTTGATACTGGTGCATCGCATTCATACATTTCAAGGGGATTTGTGGATAAGTATAAGTTGCCCACCAAGGTTCTTAGAACACCTAAGTTAGTAAGCTCGCCAGGAGCGGAGTATATGGCAAGCCATGGATGTTTTCAGATGCCATTGACCATAGGTAGGCATGTGTTCCCCTCAGACTTAATAATTGTGGAGTCGCAAGGATTGGATGTGATACTAGGCATGGATTGGCTATCGATGTATGGAGGAAACATCGATTGCGCCAGTAAGTTAATTCTGCTCACCACCCCGGAGGGAAAAAGGATTAAGTATGTATATAGACATGCGCCAAGGAGGACCCAAGTAAATTCCCTCTCAGGAGTTGTTCAGGAGAAAGTGCCTGTAGTGAAGGATTACCCAGATGTATTTCCAAAGGAACTACCAGGCATGCCACCGGATCGAGATATTGAGTTTTTGATAGAGCTGTTGCCAGGCACCGGACCAATATCGAAGAGACCATACTGGATGCCTACAAATGATCTGGAGGAGATTAAGAAGCAGATTAAGGAGTTATTGGATAAAGGTTACATTCGACGAAGTTCGTCACCATGGGGAGCCCCAGTGCTCTTGGTTGAGAAGAAGGATGGATCATTGAGAATGGTGGTTGATTATCGTGCATTGAATGAAGTAACGGTCAAGAACAAGTACCCACTGCCGATGATCAATGATTTGTTTGACCAGCTGCAAGGAGCTAAAGTATTCTCCAAGATCGATCTGCGATCAGGATACCACCAGCTGAAGATTCAAGAATAGGATATACCTAAGACAGCCTTCACAACAAGGTACGTGCTATATGAGTACACGGTTATGTCATTTGGATTGACTAATGCCCCTGCCTATTTCATGAGTATGATGAATAAGGTGTTCATGGAGTTCTTGGATAAGTTTGTTGTGGTGTTCATTGATGATATCTTGGTATACTTGAAGAATGAAGAGGAACACAAGGAGCATTTGCGTCTAGTTCTCGAGAAGCTCAGGGAACATCACCTATATGCCAAGTTCAGCAAGTGTGAGTTTTGGTTGAAGGAAGTTGGATTTCTTGGACATGTTATATTAGGAGAAGGTATAGCGGTAGATCCTACCAAGGTTCAGTCTGTCACTGATTGGCTAGCACCCGCCTCAGTTGGAGAGACCCGCAGTTTTCTTGGAATCGCGGGATATTATCGGAGATTCATTGAGAATTTTTCTAAGATTGCAAAGCCCATGATGGAGTTGTTGAAGAAGGACACCAAGTTCAAATGGACAGATGAATGTGAGGCAAGTTTTCAGGAGCTGAAGAAACGTTTGGTTACAGCCCCAGTGCTGATTCTGCCGGATATACGCAAGGATTTCCAAGTGTATTGCGACGCTTCTCGCTTAGGACTTGGAGGTGTACTTATGCAGGACGGAAGAGTTGTTTCATATGCCTCACGTCAGCTTCAATCGCATGAGTTGAATTATGCCACACATGATTTGGAGTTATGTAGCGACCCGACCTCAGATGGTCAAGTCTCTGTGCTTCTGTGTCATCCCTGGATCGGTAATGCTGACACACACAGTACTCGAAGGATTTATAACAGAGTAGCAATCACACACTTATTACATCGAATGTCTCAAAAGAGAACTTATTACAATAATATGGCTTAAGGCCATCTAATGCGATAACAGCGGAAGGCTTGGAAGATAAAGTGAGTCCATCAACTCCAACAGCATAACTGAGCTGCACGGCAACGACCTACCAATCCTTACTCCTCGTCTGAAAAGACTGCAACATAAAATGTTGCAGCCCGAGAACAGGTCAGCACATGGAATATGCTGGCAATGTAACACATAGAGAGTAATGAAAGAATAAGCTATACTACATGCATATATGGCTGGTGGAAAGCTCTATGGTTACAGTTTTTGAAAAAAGCCAATTTTCCCCTATGTCAAAGGAATAAATTTTATTTTAACTATCATGGTGGTTGAAACATCATTGAGAAGGTATAACCCCAACTCAATCCCAATTAAAGTGATTAACAACCCAACAGTATTAATTTAGAGTGATGAGATACATGTGAATACCCAAGTACTAGATACTCAGAATTGTCCATAACCGGGGACACGGCTAACCATGATTAGATTGTACACTCTGCAGAGGTTTGCGCACTTTTCCCCACAAGACTCGATCGCCTCCGTTGATTTCTCGTGACTGCATGGTGTTTGAGAAACGGATGACCGAGACACGATCTTTCGTAAACATTAACTCTCTACTCCGGATAGATCATACCCAAACCTATAAAACCCACTACCTGCTGATCTACCTCTTCAAGAGCTTCACGTAACTTACTCAACTATGCGTGAGCCCATAATAGCTTGTGGCTGCAGACGGAAGTTTCTAGCATGAATAATCTCAGTTCCCTTTGAGCCTGGGTGGCGGTCCTTAGGAAGATCACACGGATACCCCGGGATTTCCAAAAAATAAAACAGACAACACTGGGTTCCCCAGGTGCCTCAATCCACCCAGATGTGTATTTAAGTTGCCACCTTAAAGTAAACCATTAGTTAACAATCTCACATCTGTCGTGAATATCTCTCAAACCCAAACCACGTCTACAAGCATAGCATAGCAATATAAGCATAACGTAGAAGTAACTCCCAAGGGTTTGATAGTAACAGGGCAATAGGCTCCTACCTCATCATCTACTTCCCAACCCACAAATTAATGACATCCTAATCATGCAATGTGTGAGGATTGAGCTAATGCATAAAACTGGGTATGAAAAGGTATGATCAAGTGTTACTTGCCTTGTCGACGATCCGTGAATCCTAGAGACTCAGAGTAACACGCTTCGCACCGGGAATTCTATCGCAAGCAAACAATACATACATAAGCAACAAACAAAGATGCACAAACGAAACTTCAACTGAAAGAGGTTGACCGGAGAGTTCAACTTAAGAACTCCGGTTTGCAAAAAGAATCAAACCAAACGGAACAACGAAACTCAAACGGCGAGAGAAACAAGGTCTGTTTACTAATCTGAACTAGAGTCAAATTTTACAAAGACAAAAACTGGTTTAAGTTGGCTATTCGGAAAGAGGGTTTCGAGATGAAACTCCAGGCGCTTGAATTGCCTGATTCCGATAAACGAGCGAAAAGTTATACTAATTTGAACATTGGTTCAGAAATCGAAATCGGAATAACCACGGAATAAAACCGATAAAAGAAAACGACGAACGTCTAAATGAACGGACGTTCGTTAGCGGAAGCTAAACGACAAACGGTTCGTAAAAACGAACGAACGGGTGAACGTTCTCAAAATAAATAAACCGGGAAATAAAACCGATCTAATATAAAAAAACGGGTAGGGTTTTTTTTCTAAAAAAAACCGAAGGGTTATTTAAAAAAACCGGTGACGAGGGCTACCTCCGGCGGGGCGGGCGGCTGCTCCGGCGGGGTCCGGCGAGGGCGGCGGCTCGGCGAGGGGGGAACGGCGCTGGAGGCGGCGGCGCACTAAGGGCGGCGGCGGGCGCGGCTGCTCTGGCTCGGCTCGGTCCGGCGGGCGGCGGCGGTGGTGGTGGCTAAGGGGAGGGGGGGGTATATAAAGAGGGGGAGGGAGAGGTGGCTTGGAGGAGGGGGCAGGGCGGGGAGGAGTCCGCTCGGACTCCATGTCCCATGGCGGGGGGCGTGCAGTGAGGCGGCGGCGACTTGGGCCGACTTTGCTTGGCGGTGGGCCAGTTAGCCCAATCGGTATGATTCCTTTTTTATTTAGAAAAACATTCATGAAATTTGTAAAAAATCCTAGAAAAATAAATAAAATCTAAAATGCCAAAACAAGTTTTCTTTGCCTAAATAAAATATTTAGAACAAGATGAACTTTTCTTGGCCCCTAAAATGCAATTTTAAATATATGCAAATTTTCTCTAGGGAAATAAAATTCCAAATAAGTAAAATAAAATCCCAAAAATGATTTTAACATTTTTCCTCCGGTATTTCAATTATTTTTGAGAAGTCATATTATCTCCTCTCGTTTATTTTAAACATGAAATATTTTCCGAGAGGAAAATACTAAAATCCAAAATCCTCGTCTTTCATTATTTGATAAAATTCAAATATGAAAATCGAAAATCCCCAACTCTCTCCGAGGGTCCTTGAGTTGCTTAGGATTTCGAGGATAGCAAATGAGAATGCAATAAAATATGATATGCATGGATGACCTGTGTATAACATGCCAAATTGAAAATTTGGGATGTTACAAACCTACCCCCCTTAAGATGAATCTCGCCCTCGAGATTCGGGTAGGCTAGAAAATAGGTGCGGATGGTCCTTGCGAATATCATCTTCTCGCTCCCAGGTGGCTTCCTCCTCGGTATGGTGGCTCCACTGAACTTTCAGAACTTGATAACTTTGCTGCGAGTGACTCGGCTGTCGAAATCCAAAATCTTTACTGGCTTCTCCTCATAAGTCAAATTACTATCCAACTGTATCACCTCTAGGGGCACTGTATCCTTTAACGGTATGTCGGCCATCTCAGCGTGGCACTTCTTCAGTTGTGATACGTGAAACACATCGTGAACTCTTGACAGTCCTTCGGGTAACTCCAGCTTGTAGGCAACTTCTCCCATTCGTTCCAAAACACGATACGGTCCTACAAATCTTGGGGCTAACTTTCCCTTTACTCCAAAACGTTTCACTCCCCTCAGGGGTGATACTCGCAGATAGGCTTTGTCTCCGATTTCATAGGTTACTTCCTTGCGTTTTGAATCTGCGTAACTCTTCTGTCTAGACTGAGCAATCTTTAGTCTGTCTCTGATCAGTTTAACCTTCTCCTCTGAGTCTTTGATCAAATGGTCCAAACAACTGTCGGTCTCCGACCTCATCCCACATCAAGGGTGTTCTACATCTGCGTCCGTACAGCGCTTCGAACGGTGCCATCTTCAAACTAGCCTGGTAGCTGTTGTTATATGAGAATTCTGCGTACGGCAAATTGTCATCCCAACTAGATCCATAATCTAGCGACAGGCTCTTAACATATACCCGTAATCTGGTTAACTCTCTCTCGTCTCATCCATCTGCATGCGGGTGGAACGCTGTCATCAATTCCAATCGGGTACCCAAAGTCCGTGTAGCCGATGCCAAAACTTTGAAGTAAACTGAGTTCCTCTATCTGATACGATGCTCCTCGGAACTCCGTGCAAACATACGATCCTGGTCATATATATCTTGGCCAACTTGGCACTTGTATAAGTTGTTTTCACTGGGATGAAGTGAGCTACTTTGGTCAAACGATCCACAACTACCCATATTGAATCATATCCTGCTTTGGTTCTGGGTAATCCAGTGATAAAATCCATGCCAAGTTTGTCCCACTTCCATTCGGGTATTGGCATAGGCTGCAACAGTCCTGCTGGCTTTTGATGCTCTGCCTTCACTCTCTGACATACATCACAAACGGCTACATACTCGGCAATATCCTTCTTCATACCAGTCCACCAGAAACGTTCCTTCAAGTCCAAATACATCTTGGTGTTTCCGGGGTGAATCAAGTATGGTGAGTCATGGGCCTCTCGAAGTATTAACTTCCTGATCTCCAAATTGTTGGGCACATAAATCCGATCCTCAAACCACAAGGTATCGTGCTCATCCTCGCGAAAACCTTTGGCTTTTCCTTTGCCCATCTTCTCTTTTATCTCAGCAATCTCTTTATCCTCCTTCTGAGCTTCTCGAATCTTGTCTAACAGCGTCGACTGAACCTCCATTGTTGCAAGAAAACCTCTTGGAACAATCTCCAACCAAAGTTCCATAATATCCTCTGCTAACTCCTTTGGCAGTCCTCTACTTTCAAGGATATTTGCATAACTCTTCCGCCTCAAAGCGTCTGCTACAACGTTGGCCTTTCCTGGATGATAGTGTAGCTTCATGTCGTAATCCTTTATAAGTTCCAGCCATCTCCTCTGTCTGAGGTTTAATTCTTTCTGTGTGAAAATATACTTTAAACTCTTATGATCCGTGTACACATCACAACGGTTTCCCATGAGATAATGTCTCCAGGTCTTCAACGCATGTACTACAGCTGCTAACTCCAAATCATGCGTGGCATAGTTCAACTCGTGTGGCTTCACTTGTCGTGAGGCATACGAAACAACTTTTCCGTCCTGCATAAGAACACATCCAAGTCCCAAGCGAGAGGCATCACAATACACTTGAAACTCCTTATGTATATCCGCAATGTCAAGACTGGGCTGTAGTCAACCGCTTTTCAACTCTTGGAAGCTTGTCTCACAATCCTCTGTCCATTTGAACTTGGTATCCTTCTTTAGCAATTTGTCATTGGTTTAGCAATCTTGGAAAAATTCTCAATGAATCTCCGATAATATCTCAGAGCGACCTGACCCAAAATCGGTCAAATCTCTCGTGTCTGCATTCATCCCAAGATCATTTGGTACTCACAAGACATCGATAAAGTAATCAAAGTTCAATCACACCTGAATATTATTACACGGTTCTCATATAGAGTCTTTATTACAAGGGAATAAATTCGCTCAAGGCCAACTCATGAGAAATAAACTACTAATGCTGCTTGGAAGCGTCGAAGATAAGCGAGTCCATCCGACTCAAGGGCAATCGCCAAGCGCGGAGCGTAGCCTCACCCCGATCGAATATATCTACGCAACATAATACGTTGCAGCCATGTAGGTCAGCTTTTGGAATAAGCTGGCAAGTCATGAAGAATAACAATAATAAAGTTACTAACACTATATGCATTTTTGGTGTGGAGCTCTAAGTTTCATCATTTTGCGAAAAGCAAATTTTATCCTACTACAAATGGACTTGCTTGCAAATTACTACAATTGTTGGTAGTTATCGAGATGGTTCCGCCAACCAATATCTCGCTCCCAATTATTAAGTCATATAAACCTCAAATTGATTCATTAGTTTTAGTGTTGAGATATCCGAATACTTCCAAGTTCCAGAGGCTCAAATGTCCGTAATCGGGACACGGCTAATCGATTAGATCTTTAACTCTGCAGAGGGTTGCGACTTTCCCGCAAGAATCATTCCCTCCTTTAAAGTCTTCGCACTTCATGGTGTTTGAAGACGGGACGAATGAAACAGGTCTTCCAAAGAGTTCTTCTCGCCACTGCCGGTACCCATCCAATCCTACCGTTCGTCTACTTCTCGTAGTACCGCCCAGCCAGCGTCACTACTAGGGTCAACCCAGCCAGAGCCCATAATGGCTTGCGGCTGCATGTAAGCTTCGGTCATGGGGCATCCATCCTTCTCTTCGTGGCTGGGTGAAGCTTTCGCAGGATGTCATGGCGCTTCTCCATGCATCCCGCCACCACTGGGTGCTCCAGGTGCCGTCAACAAATCCTCCACCAAGAGTGATTTTCCGAAGTCCATCTTGATCATTGTAGTTCATGGGGTTGTCATCATCATTGACTCTCACATCTTGCTTATGAATTTCACTCATCCCAAAATCCCGTCTACGAGCATAGCAAAGTAACTACTACGTCCCGGGGTCATGGTAACAAGGGGATTGGTTCATCCTACCACATGATACTACTCAAGTTTAATGACTTCAAGATTTCACTACTGCATGCATGGTGGGGTGGTGACAACTACTAATGCACAAAAACATAGGTATAGAAATAACATGATCAAAACTTGCCTTGTTGATGATCCTCGTAAGCTAAAGAGTCGTAGTAGCAAGCTTCAGACTCAGGAAACTCTACCGAGACAAACAATAGCACAATAAGCACAAAGCAATAGGATCACACAACATAACAAAAGTAACATAACACAACAAAACAATCAAAACCAAATCCAAAAGGAAAACTCAAAGAAACCAATTCAAGTTTTCCCTACTCCAAACAATAGCAAAATAGTTTTATATAACAAAATTCCTTAATATAACCTAATCATGGTTTTAAGTTAACTTAACAGAAAAGGTTTCACTAAGCAACTAGGAGCAAAAAGAATTAATTAAAAAGCTATTATAAAACTCATTTTAGGCCTAATCCAATTTCTATTAAGAAAATAATTTAAAACTTTTATTAATTATAAATAAAAGTTCATCTACTAAAGTGACAGAAACTAACCTAGAATAACTAATCACAAGTTAAAATAAATTCATTTACTAATTAAAATATTAAGAAAACAGGACTAGTTAATTAATTAGGATTAATAGGATTCTGCTTAAAACTAATTATTTATTAATCCTAAAATACCCAAGTTAATTTCTAGGGTTTGGAAATGTTAAAATAAAGTTGGGGCAAAAGGAATCATGCAAAAATAATTTTTCTAACTCAAGTTATAGCAGATTTACTATTCTGACTAAAACTAATTTAAAGCAATTTTAATTATTTTTAACATAGCTAAATATATATTCTACAGAAACTACATAAAATTTGCAATCCAACAAAAAAGAATCACTCAAAATATTAAACAGAATAAAAGATATGAATTTTGAAAACAGAAACTATTACGCTAAAACAGAAAATCAAAATAAAAGAAAAGGCCTAATGGGCCTAAAGCGTGCCTGTCGTTAAATAGTCTAAACGGGCCCTAGGGTTAACTAAAACGAACCGGCCTAAAATAAAAACCTAACTAATACTAAACCGATTGAACCGGCCGTTTTTTTTCTAATAAAACTTACCCCTTCGGGTTCTAATCGTGGCCGTTGATTTAGATCGGACGGGGGAGGGCGTTGCGGTGGCTTACCGGACTCGGCGCGGCGGCGGCGGCGGCGAGAGTCGCCGAGGCTTCCAGGGTCGGTGAGCTCCGCGAATCGTCGGGAGGATCTTGGGAGCACGGGAGTGGTTGGTGGGGTCGGGGTTGGTCGGGGAACTAGGCGTCGTCGTGGCGACAATGGCGGCGGGAGAGCTTGCCCGCGACGCCGAGGGAGGGAGAGGGGGTGCGCGAGGTCTCGGGGAATAAAAGGCGACTCGGCTTTATAGCTTTGGGGGTCGGGCGGCTTTGGGTCGATCAGGCGATCGGGATCCTGGATTCTTCGATCCGCGATCCTCCGGCGAGTGGCGCTATGGGCGAGGGGAAGAAGAGGGCGGGGCCCACGGGTCAGCGAGAGAGAGAGGTGGGGTTCGAGCGGTGGCCGAGGCCTAGGGGATCGGGCGGCCGGGCGAGGCGGTCGGGCTGGGCTGGCCTGTTGGCTGTGGGCGGGCTGGCTTGGGCAGCAAGCGGGCTCTGGGCACATTGGGCCTGGGTGGCCTAGCTGGCGCCGAGGGGGTTTTTTCTTTATTTTTTAAATAAAACAAAAACAAAAATAAAACAATATCTATAAATATTTTATATAGGGTATATATATACCAAAATTATCGGGAATATTCCTTTCATTTGAACATTTTTCCAAAGGCAAAATCCAAACTTCATAAAAATCTATTTTTTTCAAATTCAAATAAATTTCATATTTGAATCCAAATCTTTTAGCAATGTTTTCTTCTGATATTTTTGAGTGTCACGTTTGCTCCTCTCATACTTTTGATCAAGTATTTATCGGCTTAGTTTTTGAAATGTTTCCACATGCCAAGTTTGAAATTCAAATTCAAAACTCAAAATTCTCAGAAACTTCAAATGGCATTCAATTTCAAACAGGATGCATAGGATGCTTATCTATAATTGTAAAACATTCCAAATAGGAAATTTGGGATGTTACAATATCCTGCCAGTCCAAGGAAACTGCGAATCTCGCTGACTGAAGTGGGTGCCAACCATTCAGTGACTGACTGAATTTTACTGGGATCTACTGCTATACCCTCTCCTGATATAACATGCCCAAGAAATCCAACTTCCTTCAACCAAAACTCGCACTTGCTGAATTTGGCGTATAACTGGTGTTCCCTGAGTTTCTCAAGAACCAAACATAGGTGTTCTCCGTGCTCCTCTTCGTTCTTCGAGTAAACCATAATATCATCGATAAACACCACAACAAACTTGTCCAAATACTCCATGAACACTTTGTTCATCATACTCATGAAATAGGCAGGGCGTTAGTCATCCAAATGACATGACCGTATACTCATATAATCCATATCGTGTGGTGAATGCTGTCTTTGGTATATCCTTCTCTCGGATCTTCAATCGATGGTATCCTGATCGTAGATCAATCTTAGAAAACACCTTAGCTCCTTGCAACCGATCAAACAGATCATTAATCATCGGTAAGGATACTTGTTCTTTATCGTTACTTCATTGAGCTCGGTAATCAACAACCATCCTTAGGGATTTATCCTTCTTCTCCACCAAAATTACTGTGGGCTCCCCAAGGTGATGAACTTCACGAATGTAACCTTTCTCCAATAGCTCCTTGATCGCTTCTTAATTTCCTCCGGATCATTTGCGGGCATCCGATAGGCTCTCTTTGATATTGGTCCTGCACGGCATTAGTTCTATCGTAAACTCGATGTCTCGATCCGTGGCATGCCCGGTAACTCTTCCGGGAAAACATCTGGATAATCCTTCACTCTGGTAGTTCCTCTTGTACAACTCCCGTGAGGGTATTCACTTGGCTCCTCCTAGGCACATGCCTAGATACATACTTAATCCTTTTTCCCTCTGGGGTGGTAAGATAAATCGACTTGCTAGCACAGTCAAACTTCCTCCAAACTTTGACATCCAATCCATACCTAATATCACATCCAATCCTTGCGACTCCAAGATAATTAGGTCAGACGGAAAAACGTGCGTGCCAATGACTAGGGGTATCTGGGTGCACCACTTGCTAGCCATGTACTCTGCTCCAGGCGAGCTCACTAAAAGAGGGGTCCTAAGTGTCTGGGTTGGTAACTTAAACTTATCCACAAATCCCTTGATATGTATGAATGCGATGCACCAAGATCGAAAAGAACAATAGCGGTAAATGGTGAACCAAAAACTTACCTATTATCAAGATCCGCTGCTCTTCAACTTCCTCCACGTTAACGTGGTTCACTTGTCCTTTGTTGAAGGGATTGGGCTTCTTCCCAGCGCTCCCATTTCCATTTCCATTCTTTCCTTCAGGGCAGTCGTTGGCATAGTGCCCTGTCTTCCCGCACTTAAAGCAAATAACTTGGCTCAAGTCTCTCTTGGCGGGTGTGGCTGGTTCGAGCGATTTTGATTATTGTTGGCTGCATTTCCATTCCCATTCTTCGCACCATTATGCGATCCTCCTCCAGTATGGTTATGTCCTCCATGGTTATGAACTAGTCCTCCCGAATTCGGGGTTAAGCGAGGCTTCTGGTGAGCTCCTGAGTTATACTTCCCTTGTCCATACTTCCTCTTATGATTCTCAATTTGCTGCTGCTTTCCTTCAATCATGAGGGCCTTATCTACCAACTCCTGGTAGTTGTTGAAAGTAGCCACCATCAACTGCATACTCATCTCATCATTCAGCCCTTCCATAAACTTCTCTTGCTTCGCGACATCTGTGGCCACATCATCAGGGGCATAGCGTGATAACTTGCTAAACTCATCCACGTACTGAGCCACAGTACGATTCCCCTGGCGTAAGTTGCGGAACTCACGCTTCTTTATCTGCATGGCTCCAGTTGAAACATGGGCCGTGCGAAAAGCTTGTTGAACTGGTCCCAAGTGACATTGGCTATAGGAAAAGTAGCCGTAATTCTCCCACCATGCGGCTGCTGGTCCATCCAATTGATGTGCGGCAAAGCACACTTTTCAAAGATCCGTGCATCCTGCGGTGGTTAACTCCTTCCAATACGGCGAGCCAATCATCCGCAACTCATGGCTCGGTGCTCTTTGGAAAACACCGCGGTTGTAACCTTAGAAAACGGGCTAAATTGTCCTTGGCGGCGGGTTGTTGTTGTTGTTGTTGTTGTTGTTGGCATTGCCCTGGTTTCGAACTAGCAATTGCATCAAGGCATTCTGCTGTTGGATCAAGCGAGTGAGCTCGGTGGGAAAACAAAACCGGGTCACGTCTCGGAGGCATCTGAAGGTTTAGATGGGAGAGATTAGAATAGAATGAGGTCTAGTGAGAAAACACTACCCATATGCACATGAGGCAAACACACATTCATTCAATCAAGCAAGCAAGGGCATACAAAACGATCTAGGACTATCGCATAAGTGCTCAACTACTACTAGTTACATGGGGAAATACTACTATTATATGGTGGTCATCTAGAAATTTTGATCGGTGGAAGACTCCATGATGTCTGCTCCAGCTTCGTCTTCATAGTCATCATCACTTGGATCTGAGTCGGTGTCGTCGATGATGATGTAGTTCTCTGGACAAGCGGGATCTTCTTCCTCTTCTTGCTCCTCTTCCTTGGGTGCTGGTCCTCCCATGAAGACTCGATCTTCTTGACTAGGTCGCCATTCTTCTCCAAGAGTATTTTGATTTCTTCCTCATATCCATCGCGTGTAGACTTGAGTTCTTCCTCCAGCTCGATGATCTTAGTTTTCGCCTTCTTCAAATCCATCATGTCTGCGCATATCTGGTTCTCATGACGTCGAATGTGCTGGTTTAGTTCCTGGATGTAGGCTGCAATGGATCTATCCTTCTTGGTGCTGATTACTTCCCATTGCTCGTCCCGGCGCCCACATATTTGGTATATGGTGTCTTTAAGCTCCTTATTGTAGACTTCTCCAATGCGTCCCATGGTAATGTGAGCTGCCATACTCTTTCCCAAACTCCAGGTTGGTGCATTGAAAACACATACTATGGGCTCCGTGTTGGCGCAAACGTCCTTCCGGAACTAGAGCTTGAATCTTCCAGATTCTTCTTCGGTAAGGTGGCGTTATACGTCCGGTGAAGCTTGGTATTCCAATATTCAGTACCTAGTGACTTCCTTCAAGTGGCATCCAAAAGGTGTGTCTTCATCCGGTTGTGCAAACTTGTACTTCATCTCCGTCATCCTAAAGAGTGGAAAATGGAGAGGGTCGAAATGAGTAGAGAGGAGTGAACTATGGTTTTATCTTAGTGGTCGTGTCCTACACTCAGCGTGTGCTCGATACCATCTTGTAGCGACCTGACCTCAGATGGTCAAGTCTGCTTCGTACATGTCATCCTCGGATCGGTAATCTTGACACACACAAGACTCAAGGATTTATAACAGAGTAGCAATCACACACTTATTACATCGAATGTCTCAAAAGAGAACTTATTACAATAATATGGCTTAAGGCCATCTAATGCGATAACAGCGGAAGGCTTGGAAGATAAAGTGAGTCCATCAACTCCAACAGATAAGCGAGCTGCACGGCAACGACCTACCAATCCTTACTCCTCGTTCGAAAAGATCGCAACATAAAATGTTGCAGCCGAGAAACAGTCAGCACATGGAATATGCTGGCAATGTAACACATAGAGAGTAATGAAAGAATAAGCTATACTACATGCATATATGGCTGGTGGAAAGCTCTATGGTTACAGATTTTTGCAAAAGCCAATTTTCCCTATGTCAAAGGAATAAATTTTATTTTAACTATCATGGTGGTTGAAACATCAATGAGAAGGTATAACCCCAACTCAATCCCAATTAAAGTGATTAACAACCCAACAAGTATTAATTTAGAGTGATGAGATACATGTGAATACCCAAGTACTAGATACTCGAATTGTCCATAACCGGGACACGGCTAACCATGATTAGATTGTACACTCTGCAGAGGTTTATGACTTTTCCCCACAAGACTCGATCGCCTCCGTTGATTTCTCGCACTGCATGGTGTTTGAGAAACGGATGACCGAGACACAGTCTTTCAGAAACATTAACTCTCTACTCCGGATAGATCATACCCAAACCTATAAAACCCACTACCTGCTGATCTACCTCTTCAAGAGCTTCACGTAACTTACTCAACTATGCTAGAGCCCATAATAGCTTGTGGCTGCACACGAATGTTTCTAGCATTAATAATCTCAGTTCCCTTTGAGCCTGGGTGGCGGTCCTTAGGAAGATCACACGGATACCCCGGGATTTCCAAAAAATAAAACAGACAACACTGGGTTCCCTAGGTGCCTCAATCCACCCAGATGTGTATTTAAGGTGCCACCTTAAAGTAAACCATTAGTTAACAATCTCACATCTGTCGTGAATATCTCTCAAACCCAAACCACGTCTACGAGCATAGCATAGCAATATAAGCATAACGTAGAAGTAACTCCCAAGGGTTTGATAGTAACAGGGCAATAGGCTCCTACCTCATCATCTACTTCCCAACCCACAAATTAATGACATCCTAATCATGCAATGTGTGAGGATTGAGCTAATGCATAAAACTGGGTATGAAAAGGTATGATCAAGTGTTACTTGCCTTGCCGACGATCCGTGAATCCTAGAGACTCGTAGTAACACGCTTCGCACTCCGGGAATTCTATCGCAAGCAAACAATACATACATAAGCAACAAACAAAGATGCACAAACGAAACTTCAACTGAAAGAGGTTGACCGGAGAGTTCAACTTAAGAACTCCGGTTTGCAAAAAGAATCAAACCAAACGGAACAACGAAACTCAAACGGCGAGAGAAACAAGGTCTGTTTACTAATCTGAACTAGAGTCAAATTTTACAAAGACAAAAACTGGTTTAAGTTGGCTATTCGGAAAGAGGGTTTCGAGATGAAACTCCAGGCGCTTGAATTGCCTGATTCCGATAAACGAGCTTAAAAGTTATACTAATTTGAACATTGGTTCAGAAATCGAAATCGGAATAACCACGGAATAAAACCGATAAAAGAAAACGACGAACGTCTAAATGAACGGACGTTCCTTAGCGGAAGCTAAACGACAAACGGTTCGTAAAAACGAACGAACGGGTGAACGTTCTCAAAATAAATAAACCGGGAAATAAAACCGATCTAATATAAAAAAACGGGTAGGGTTTTTTTTCTAAAAAAAACCGAAGGGTTATTTAAAAAAACCGGTGACGAGGGCTACCTCGGCTGGGCGGGCGGCTGCTCCGCGGGTCTGGCGAGGGCGGCGGCTCGGCGAGGGGGGGACGGCGCGGAGGCGGCGGCGGCGACTGGCAAGTGGCGGCGGCGCCGGCCACTGGCTCGGCCCGGTCCGGGCGCGGCGGCGGTGGTGGTGGCTGGGGAGAGGGGGGGGCGGTATATAAGGGGGGAGAGGTGGCTTGGAGGAGGGGGCAAGGCGGCGGGGAGGGAGTCCGACTCGGACTCCATGTCCGACGGGGCGCGCAGGGAGGCGACGGCGACTTGGGCCGGCCTGCTCGGGTGGGCCGTTGGCCCAGTCGGGCGCGTTTCCTTAAAAAAACAATTTGCCGAAATTTGTAAACAAAATCCTAGAAAAATAAATAAAAATCTAAAAATGCCAAAACAAGTTTTCTTTGCCTAAATAAAATATTTAGAACAAGATGAACTTTTCTTGGCCCCTAAAATGCAATTTTAAATATATGCAAATTTTTCTCTAGGCAAATAAAAATTCCAAATAAGTAAAATAAAATCCCAAAAAATGATTTTAACATTTTCCTCCGGTATTTCAATTTTTTCTGGAGAAGTCATATTATCTCCTCTCGTTTATTTTTAAACATGAAATATTTTCCGGAGAGGAAAATACTAAAATCCAAAATCCTCGTCTTTCATTATTTGATAAAATTCAAATATGAAAATCGGAAAATCCCCAACTCTCTCCGAGGGTCCTTGAGTTGCTTAGGATTTCGAGGATAGCAAATGAGAATGCAATAAAATATGATATGCATGGATGACCTGTGTATAACATGCCAAATTGAAAATTTGGGATGTTACAAGTTAGCAGCTGTAGTGCATGTGCTCAAGACCTGGAGGCATTTTCTTATTGGAAATAGTTGTGATGTGTACACGGATCATAAGAGTTTGAAGTACATTTTCACACAGAAGGAGCTAAATCTTAGGCAAAGGAGATGGTTGGAGCTTATAAAGGATTATGATATGAAGTTGCATTATCACCCAGGAAAGACCAATGTCGTAGCAGACGCTTTGAGCTCGAAGAGTTATGCCAATACCCTCGTAAGCGGAGGATTACCAGAGTTAGCCGAAGATCTCAGGGAGCTTCGTTTGGAGATGGTCCCTAGAGGTTTTGTTGCATCGTTGGAAGTTCAGTCAAAATTATTGGGAAAAATTTGAGAAGCTCAGAAGGAGGACAAATAAATTGCCGAGATAAAGGAGAGGATGAGCAAAGGAAAAGCCAAAGGTTTTCGTGAGCATGAGCACGACACCTTGTGGTTTGAGGACCGTTTTTATGTACCCAATAATGCAGAGATCAGGAAGTTGATACTTCAGGAAGCTCACGACTCGCCATACTCAATACACCCTGGAAACACAAAGATGTATTTGGACTTGAAGGAGCGTTTCTGGTGGAAAGGAATGAAGAAGGATATTGCCGAGTATGTAGCCGTATGTGATGTATGTCAGAGAGTGAAGGCAGAACATCAGAAGCCAGCAGGATTACTGCAGCCTATGACGATACCCGAATGGAAGTGGGATAAGCTTGGCATGAATTTTATCACCGGATTACCCAGGACCTGATCGGGATATGATTCTATTTGGGTAGTAGTTGATCGCTTGACCAAAGTGGCTCACTTTATCCCAGTGAAAACCACCTATACGAGTGCGAAGTTGGCCAAGATATATATCACCAGGATCGTATGTCTGCATGGAGTTCCGAGGACCATCGTATCAGATAGAGGAACACGGTTCACTTCAAAGTTTTGGCATCAGTTGCACTAGACTTTGGGAACCAGGCTAGAGTTTAGTACGACCTTTCATCCGCAGACAGATGGACAGACCGAGAGAGTCAATCAGATTCTGGAGGACATGTTGAGGGCTTGTGCGCTAGATTATGGATCTAGTTGGGATGATAATTTGCCTTATGCAAAGTTCTCATACAACAACAGCTACTAGGCTAGTCTGAAGATGGCACCTTTTGAAGCTTTGTATGGAAGGAGGTGCAGGACACCGTTGATGTGGGATGAAGTTGGAGACTGTCAGTTGTTTGGACCAGATTTGATTAAAGAGTCTGAAGAGAAGGTTAAGTTGATTCGAGATAGATTGAAGGTAGCTCAGTCTAGTCAGAAGAGTTACGCTGACTCCAAACGCAAGGAGGTAGTCTATGAAATCGGAGATAGAGCATATCTTCGTGTGTCACCTCCACGAGGAGTTAAACTATTTGTAGTTAAGGGAAAGTTAGCCCCGTGATTTGTAGGACCATACCGAGTTTTGGAATGTATGGGAGAAGTAGCCTACAAGTTAGAGTTACTCGAAGGACTGTCAGGAGTTCATGATGTGTTTCACGTTTCTCAGTTGTAGAAGTGCCATGCAGAGATGGTCAATATTCCTCTGAGAGATACGGTGCCCCTGGAAGCAATTCAGTTGGATAGTGATTTGACCTATGAGGAGAAACCAGTCAAGATTCTCGAGTTTGCCAGCCGAGTTACCCGCAGCAAGGTTATCAAGTTTTGCAAAGTTCAGTGGAGCCACCATACCGAGAACGAAGCCACCTGGGAACGAGAGGAAGATCTACGGAAAGACCACCCAGACTTATTTTCTAGCCAACCCGAATCTCGAGGACGAGATTCATCTTAAGGGGTTACATTTGTAACATCCCAAATTTTCAATTTGGAATATTATACATAGGACATCATATTCATATCATATTTTACTTGCTTTTCGTTTGCGATCCTAGGAAATCTTAACCAACTCAAGGACCCACGGAGAGAGTTGGGGATTTCATTCATTTTCATATTTGAATTCTCTCAAATATTGAAAATAGGATCATATTGATTTTAATTAATTTTTCTCTCCAAAAATATTTCATTATAAAAATAAAAGAGAGGAGATAATATGACTTCTCCAAAATAAAATAAATATAGGAGGGAACATGTTAAAATCAAATAAATTATTTATTTGGATTTTATTACTATTTTATTTGAATTAGAAAAATATGCATTTTCAAAATTGCATTTTAGGCCAAGAAAATGTTCACTTTGTTCTAAATATTTTATTTAGACGGTGAAAATTGTTTTGGCATTTCTAGAATTTTTATATATTTCTTTAGGATTTTTCTTTCGACGGAATTATTTATAAAAAATCTCCAGACCGATCGGGCGAATCCCACTGCCCATCGCCGCCACCGCCCGCGTCATGAGCTATGCTCTCACGGACTCGCCGAGTCCGACTCGCCCGACGCCGTTGCACCTCCCAAGCCACCAACCCCGCCTCTTCCTCCTTAAATACCGCCACCGCCGCCTCCTCACCTCGTCTCCGCTCCACCGCCGCACCTGCAGCCGAGCCGAGCCCAGCCGCCCATGGCCGCCTCATTGCTGCGTGCGCCGCGCCCACGCCTTGCCGCCTGCCCTGTCGCTCCCAGCTCAGCTGCGCGCCACCACGGAGCCCGCCACCGCCTCGCGGAAATCCTCGCCGCCGTCGGATTCGCCGCCGCCGTTTTTTTCCTGTTTAGGTAAAAACCGTCTCGGTTTAAAAAAAACCTAGATCGGTTTTTTTATTTATTTAGATTGGTTCGATTTTTCTTCGGTTTAGTTATTTAGCGTTCGCTCGCTCGTTCATTCGTTTTAACGAACGTATTCGCCCGTTTGTCTCTGTTAGCGGACGTTCGTCCGATATATTTTTTCTTTTTATTTTCTTTTCTGCCAGGGACCTATCCGCGATTACTTTTATCGCAAATCAGCCCCTGATCTTCAAACCCTCGCAACTTCTAAACCTTCGTCCAAATCCAGTGAAACCAACGCCAAAATCTTGGTCTTGAGCGCCTCTTTCTGTTTAACCAAGTTGAACAAGGTTTTGACAATGTAAAATTTGGTTTCAAGCAGATTTAAATTTGAAGTTCTTTTGATCGTAGTTTCAGTTCCGTAGTTCCGATTCGATTGATTCTTTTTGCAAATCGAAGCTCTTTAGTGGGGTTTTCAGATTTGATCTTCTTATTTGAGTTGTACCCTTGCATATATGCTTGAGTGCTTATGTATGCTATTGTTTGTTTGCGATATAATTCCCAGAGTGTGAAGCGTGCTACTACGAGTCTCTAGGTTTGCAGATCGTCAGCAAGGCAAGTAACACATTGATCATACTCTCTTCATACCTAGTTTTATGCATTATTTACAAGCCTCAAACATTGCATGATTAGGATGTGATTAACTTGTGGGTATTGGGAAGTAGATGGTGAGGTAGAACCTACTGCCCTTTTATTATCAAACCATCGGGAGTTACTTCTACGTTATGCTTATGTTGCTATGCTATGCTCGTAAACGTGGATTTGGTTTGAGTGTATCCATGACAGATGTGAGATTGTTAATTAATGCTTAACTTAAGGTGGCTACTTAAATACACATCTAGGTGGATTGGTTGCGAGAACCTGGGTATATACCAGTGCTGTCCTTTTGGTTCGCCACCCAGGCTCAAAGGGATCATAAGATTATTCATGCTAGAAACTTCCGTGTGCAGTCACAAGCTATTATGGGCTCTAGCATAGTTGAGTACGTTGCATGACCTCTTTCAGTGGTGGGCTAGCAGATGTAGGGGAAAGTAGGTGTAACTGTCCACCCAGAGTAAAGAGTTAATGTTTCTGAAAGACCGTGTTTCGATCATCCGTTTTTCAAACGCCATGTAGTGCGAGAAGTCCAACAGAGGAGATCGAGTCTTGTGGGGAAAAGTGCGCAAACCTATGCAGAGTTTACAAACTAATCATGGTTAGCCATGTCCCCGGTTATGGACATCTTGAGTATCTGGTTCTTGGATTATCATGTTGATCTCATCACTCTAAATTAATTTGTGGGGTTGTTAATTACTTCTTAATTGAGATTGAGATGGGGATTTACCATTCTCAATGTTTATCAACTACCATGATAGTAAAATAAAATACATTCCTTTGTTGTAGGAAAAAATTGGCTTTTCGTAAAACATTATAACCATAGAGCCTCCACCAGCCATATATGCATGTAGTGATAGCATTTACTTGTTCATTGCCCTACTGTGTTATCTTGCCAGCATATTCCATGTGCTGGCCCGTTTTTGGCTGCAACATATCATGTTGCAGACTTTTCAGACGAAGAGTAAGGTGCGATAGGTCGTTGTCGTGCACTCATATATGCCGTTGGAGTTGATGGACTCACTTTATCTTCCAAGCCTTCCACTGTTATCTAATTTAGATGGCCTTAAGCCATATTTATTGTAATAAGTTCTCTTTTGAGATATTCGATGTAATAAGTGTGTGATTGCCCTCTGTTATAAATCCTTTGAGTACTGTGTGTGTCAGCATTACCGATCCAGGGATGACACTTATGCACAGAGATTTGACCATCTGAGGTCGGATCGCTACAAGCAGCCACCTCCCCGTTGGCGGCCTCCCCTTGCTCTCGCTCGCGCCTGCGCCCACGTGCGGCAAGATGATGACGGGCAACGGAGGCCTGTTCCCCAGTAGCTCGGTCGTTCCGATGGTTGATGCCCCGCCGCCCTTCTTTGCCGTCGACGACAGCGCCACCGCCACCGCCGCTAACAGTCGTATGAGTACTAAAACTTGTGCAGAGCAAAACTGTGGCTGTTGTTTGCTCGAGCCTTTTCACATGTCCTGTCATCACTCAATCAATCAAAGTGATCACAACAGAGTGCTTGATTTTGTAGTTTCTACCTAATAATAAAGCACGGATTGCTTCTGCCCGTCCGTCACACATTTTTGCAAAAAGGCCCCTGTGTTTTCTTGAAATCAACCCATAGTCCAGACTTAAGTCATAGCCCAAACCGTTATTTTACATTTTTTGAAAACCCCCTGACCTTTAGGTAATTCATCCGTGGATCATATTCAAACAAATGCTTTTCTAAATTATCCATATCTTTTAAACCGTAACTCCGATTTTAACACGTTATATATGAAATTTGATTAGAAAAATACGTAGAATCTGATGTTATTTTTACCTTTTAAATATTTTTAAATATTATTTTGAAAGATATTTATATTTAAGTCAAAAAAATTCTTTTTTAAATTATCCGTAGCTTTTAAACCGTAACTCCATTTTAACACACGCTATATGAAATTTGATTAGAAAAATATGTAGAATCTGAATATGATGTTATATTTACCTGTTAAATATTTTTTAAATATTATTTTGGAAGCAAACTTATAATCTATAGCGCACGATCCGTTTTGCTTTTGTACCGGCGACGATCCAGATTGCGAATCAACACTCGCTAAAACCACATAGGGAAAAGAAAACATCGATAACTACACATGCATACCTCCGAAAATCCTCCCAGGGATAAAACAACAGATTTCTCATCACAAGAGTGAGAGAGAGAGAGATGGAGGAGAGAGGAAGAGAGACGTCTTAGAATTAACCATATTCAAACACGTTTTGGTTTGTGTTAACACTGAGGCCACCACCGGCGAGGGTGAAAGGAGGATAAGCGGCAACACAAATGTGATGCCGCACTAAAATAAAGGAGATGGACTATTATGATCTTGAGTGATGGTTGTTGGTTAAGAGCATGTGTTATTTTTTTTCTCCCATTGCAACACACGGGCACTTTTGCTAGTACAAGAGAAAAACATGCACTTGTTGTTATCATGGCAGTTACCCAGTGCCACACACCTGAGCAGACTAGAGATGGTCGGTTGGGAAACGAATCCATCAAACCACGATAAGATCGGGCGCGTCGGGTCGCACACTGCACTAGAAACTAGTGTAGCGCCTAGACACTAGGCGCTACGCTGTATAGCTCTGAGGCGTTGCACACTGACTTAACAATTTTTAGGCAGCCTGGAGTGCGAAGCTGGCTAGGTGTGTAGAGTCTATCAATCAGGCACTGCACAGTGTAGTGTGGCGCCTGACTGTCAGGTGCTGCACGAAAGGGTCAGAGGAGCGAAAAAAATTCAAGAATGATTCATTTTGTGAATCCTTAAGTCCACAGATCAAATTTGCCGTTTTTGCTGCCATCTCAGAGGATCTCGCACTCAGGCCTCTGATGTAGTGCATGTGATTCTGCCCTTTTACCCTCGCGTACTCAAGGGACCGGATTTGTTGCTCATGTGCAACAAGATCAGTGAGGAGGCCGCGGTGAACTCCCGATTGCCATGGACACAGCTATGTTATGCTAGAGCTAGACCCTTACATAGCAACTACTGTAGCTTAGTCAAGAAATCATAATACATTGGATGATTCTCTTGTCCGGTACTGGATTTAGTGGATTATTATGCAATGATCTGGTTTCGACTCCTTCAATTTATACTGCCTTCGGTGTTGTTTGTCAAAGTTGTTTAATGTCGAATCTTCAAAGTGCTCTTTCTTTGTGTTGTTGGAAAATCCGAGGATTGGAGTTTGTCCGGTTGGTGGGGTTTTTGTTGCATGAAATTCCAAAAAGTTCTCATTTTCAAATTCGCTTCTTTAGCGATAGAATATCAGCAACTGTTACAGTTGGTTTCTTTGATTTTTTTATAAAGGGCGCTTTATTACTTAAAAGGTTTAAGCATTACACTCGGCCTCTGCATACAAAGATGCACACAGCCAAAATAAGTCCACACACAGAACAAAAAAACAAAAACAAAGAAGAGGCGAAATAGTAAGAAACATCTAGTGTTTGTATAATGCCTAAGACGTAGGGGGGACAATCCTGAAATCATGCTGCCACCCATGTTGGGTAAAAGTATCGACTAATGTTTATGGCCCGATAAGTGCAGCAAATGGGCACACTTTTTGAATGAGATCCCTGAGATGAAGCCACAGATCTCTAGCCCTTGGCTCATCGCCGGGGACCTTAACCGTGTATGTGTATGTTGCCAAATTCACAGGAAGACTGGCAGGGCTTCGCTCTCTGAAATGAGTCGGTATAACGATGACTGGATTAGACAAATGCAAACACAAGATATTCCTCTGTTGGGCAGAGATTACGCCTGGTACAGTAATGCACAATCCTCTGATCCTTACCATAATTGATGTGAGTCTTTATTAGTGCTTATTGGGGACTTTGTCTCTACCGAACTCAACCTTGCATTGCTTGACTCAAGTAAATTCTGACCATTTTCCTCCTATGTTGGAAGCTTCCACCACTATTCGGAGGGCAAGTTTGTTCAGGTAAGAGAGTAATTGAAAATCCTGATGCTGTTTTGCTGACTTGGTTAGTTCTGTTTCTGTCTGGGACTTTCAGGTTAACCAGTCTCATGCAGCAATTCTGGCTACCAAGCTGAAGCGTCTGATAAGTACGATATCAAAATGCAAAAGTAAGTTGACACCAGAAAAGGTTCGCGGGTTCTTTTCTTGCCTGCTTATCATGCAAAGGATCAAAGTGAGATACGTGCTGAAGCAAGGCAGCAGGACGAGGGGTATTCTGAATTTAGTAGGCATTGAGTTAAGTAGCAACGAGGAGCTGGTTAACGTCTCCAATTTGTGTGGCACGCAATATTAGCATATGAAGCGAAGATCTTGGACTTTGGCGGCTACAACTATTTTCTGGACTATGTGGCTCACCAGAAATCGGTAAGTTTTCAACAACAATTGGGTTCCCCTGGTGATAATCGCGGAACAGTGTCTATGCAGACAGGACAAAATATTGGAGAACAGTACCCCGTTATGCAATGGCAAAGGAAGTAATGCAGATAAGGTTCAAGATAGTGAGACATCCCTATTGGTCTCCAAGAAAGCTGATAAAACTATCTTGGCGATAGTGAGACAACCTAAAAGTCCTGTCTTGATGTAGTGTCCGAGTTACTAGCCACTACTGCTGGCATAAGCTCTTTGAACTCACTGCCTGAATCAGTTCGTCTTCTCGAGTCTCAACTTCAAGTTGGAAGACATCGATCATATGTGCTGCGACACGAAGCCGAAGGACTAAGGAAGTCCCTGTAGAATTCAGATGCATACTTTTTGGTGCAACAACAAGCGCTGGAGGATTTAAACGCCAAACAAGAGAAAGTTAATAAGCTTGCTAAGCATCTTGCCAGCCTTATGGGTACCCAGGATATTATTTCTTAAACTCTTCTGAAGTGGTTTCAGTTTTGGACTTGTTTTGCTGCGACGTTTATTTGCACTGGTCACCAACTTTGACAACCAGTGTATGTTATATGTTGCTTTGTTCCCTATATTTTCACTGGTGGTTAACTTTGATGCCCAGTGGATGTAATATGTGTAATAGCCGTGATAGCCTAGCGTAAGTTGCTTGCTTATTTATTTACTGTTGTCTTGTTTATTTGTTTTCTTGTAGTCAGTGCAGTTCTTTTTCAACGGTTTGCTAGTGGCTGCAATAACCTATTTTTTTAAAACTAGACCACAATAACCATGGGCTACATATTTACTGTAGTTACCATGGGCCTCCTACGGGCCGTAGAAACAATGGGCCTTCTAAGGGCTGTAGAAACAATGGGCCTTCTACAAGCCGTAGAATCAATGGGCCTTCCACGGGCCGTAGCATCAATGGGCCTTCTACAGGCCGTATGATCGGTCGGCCAAACATGGACCAATAACAGATCGCATTATGGGCCATAAACGGGCTAGAGTTGGAATCTTCCGTCCATGGGCCAACCATAACAGGCCATCATTAATCGCTCGTATTTGATGGCGCTATGAAAACAGCCCAACGGATTAACGGGCCATAAGCGGGCGATTGTAACCACGGGCTGAATTTGGCCCAAGCGAAAAAGGCCGAGAACGGGCGGAAGTGGCGAATCCGGAAATGAACCCAAGAATAAATGGGCCCTAAGAAGGCCAAAAGATAAAACGGGTTGGAAACTGCCCAATGGAATAATGGTTCGTTAATGGGTATAAAGCGGTACACTGTTCATTACAGGCCAGATTCAGGCCGTTAATGGGCCAAGAGTTACAAAGGGCCTCATATGGGCCGAAAGATCATGAGCCATACATGGGCCGGAAGTTACAACGAGCTGGAATCATATTGGACGGCCCAGATGAAGCTACTGGGCTTAATTCCGATAGGCCGTAACGGGTCGTGAGTTAGCAGGCCGTAAATGGGCTATATACGAACAGGCCGTTAACAGGCTTTCCGTGGTCCGGCCCGTTACCTTTTGACCAAGTCAAACGGGCCGGCCTTTTCACCGGAATGGTCCTCTGTTGGGCCATGCCACGTGTCGACGTATCATAGGCGCCTCCTGTCCAATGAGTGGATGACATCTGTCCCAACGGTGAGCCAACACGTGTTTCCTCCGGCCAATGAGAATTTTACACGTGGAAAATCTCCATTGGTCTGGGCTGTTAACGGGTTATCGGATCCAAAACCCGACCCGATAGCTTAACGGTGACCCGTTACGGTGGATGCCACGTGTCGGTCACCCTTGACGAAAGCACTTCTATGACGCGCGATTTATCGTCATGGAAGTGGACACTTCCATGATGATAATTTTGGTAATGTCATGGAACACTTCTACGACATCACATGTATGACTATCTTGATTCTGTCATAATATCATCATGGATGTACATGCATGACAGAAAACGTGACCTACTATGACAAACATGTATTATCACGGAAGTGTATTTTTTGTAGTGTTGGTGAACTCATTCTCATCAACTTTCTCCACCTCACTATCATCAACACAATCTAACAATGAAGGAGTAATAATGATGGTGGTTTTGATGTTAGGAGTTACCTTGTTGATACCTTTGGCCATGAGACACTTGGCAATGGTGTTTCTGTTGGGGGCGCCGAAGAGAGACACCTTGGAGGGGGAGGAAGTAGCAATGGCAATGGTAGCCATTGCCACTCCGTCTCCACTTGTATCTTCATCATCATCATCGGAGGGGTACTCTTCATGTGCCACCAAGCCCTTTGGAGGGGCCTTCTTGATGAAGTTATTCTTGCTAGGGAAAGACTTGGCTTTATCTTTGCGAATGAGTTTGCCACCATTGTCTTCCCTCTTCTTGTAGGGGCAATCGACTACAAAGTGACTCACATTGCCACAATTGTAGCAAGTTCTTAAATGTTGCTTTTTATTTGACCCACTTGAGTTGTTCTTTGTGAAGTTGGGCCTTGAGTGCCTCTTGTTGCTCCAAAATTGCCTTGACGCAAAAGCCATGTGCTCATGGTAAGCATATTTAGTGTCCTCGGGGCCACACTCCTCTTCTTCACCCGGAATGGCCTTGGCCTTCAAAGCAAGGGTGGGAGTGCTTTTCTTTGACCGGACCCGAGCAAGAGCATTGTAGGCGGTCTTGTCCATGATGTTCATGGCAATAAACTCATCCAACACTTCACTTGAGGTTAAGTAATGAAAGTCCAGCCTTTGACGAATCACGAAAGACATGGCCTTGTTGAAAGGCATGAGGGCTGTTGACACCGATTTCGGCCAAAAGTAAAATATGGCACATAGGTATTATTCAAATAAAATCATTTACATAAAATGAAAAAAATACTAAGTTGCCGAATACGCGGATAAAAAAACATCATGATGAATTTTCGCCCACGTCGCTCAATATAAAACAACAGACCCAGAAATAAAAGGGAAGGATCCACATCGTCGCATAAATTAGAGGACATATGACTTTCATACACTTAGGCCATCATCAATGGCAGAATTCCAATAATGACACAAATTCAAAGTTTCATAGACGATGCTAATATTGCCAAAATATTATATCACATTATTCTATTATTGCTAAAAGAAAATATTGGCATGATACTTTTGTAAAATAATGTGACGCGTAGTGATGTTTAAAAAAAGGACATCCTATAGGGAGCAAGGCCAAGTGCACTTACGTGAAAAGATACATACATGCACCTACCTACGTGCATGCATGCATGGGATTAATAAAGTAATTACCCAGGCCGTGGCCCATATAGCACATCCTCCTTCCATACTAAGGCATGCATGCATACATTATGCTCTAATTAAATAGGAGGATCCAAGACTTGTACGTGAGCCCAGATCAGCATATACATCAAACTGCTACACTGAATGGAGGCCATGCTTACATGTAACTAGAGCCCAGATAGTTAGTTAGGCTTAATGAGGCCAGTCCCGACTATTATCCCGACGTCCAGTTAAATGATACCAAGTCCGCATTATACCGGCCAGTGACGCCCCACGTTCCCATGTTCTGCACGATCACGACGTGCCTGGAAGAAGCTTGGCACGCACGCGAAGTTCTGAAGGCATCACGCTAGCTCTACCCTTGGCTCCCCTATAAATACATGGGTGTCCAGCGTAGAGAAGGCTGCTCGCTCATCATCCATCCATCCATCGCTTGTTCTATCTCCTATCCATCACTCACACACATATACATACGCTGCAACACCGCTCCTTGTCGTCACCGGTCGTTCGCTCGCCTTCGTCGTCGCCAGCCGTTCGTCTCACTCGCCGTCGTTGTCGCCGGCTGCTCGTCGCTGGCCGTCCGCTCTCCGTCGTCATCGTCGACCGTCCGCTCGCTGCCGTCCGTCCATCCACGCCATTCATCGCCGGCTGCTCACCATATGCATCGCCCACGAGCTGCTCTACACGGGCAGCTGCTCATCTACATCACTACATCACACGTACATGACCATATCCAAGGCAAGGTGAGAATTCAAGGCAACCTTCTGGCTCCATTCTTGATGTATCCCTGTTGAATCATATGCCTCGAATAGTATGGGTGTTCCGCGTCACTTCACATAGCATATCTTGTTTGGTCTCATGGGATCTAGCATCCCTTGTTGATACAAACCAAGGTTAGATTAGGTCGCTCTTGTTTTGGTCTCATGGTGATCTTGTATCCCATGTTGATACAATTCAAGACTTAAATATATTCATTGATGATGTTACCATTTCACCGTACACATCATATATGTTTGGTGCTTCTCAATTATTATTTTCTTGGTTCAGTCTCATGGTGATCTCAACCCCATGTTGATATCATTCAAGATTAAAATGAATGCCTAGTCTGGTCACATACTTATCTTCAATCTCATACTGATGCGAGCTAAGTGTGCGTGTGCAATCAAAATTCCTCTTGTCTTGGTCTCATGGTGATCTTGCATCCCATGTTGATACAATTTAAGACTCAAATATATCCATCGATGATGCTTTGCTTTTACCACGTATCTCATATATTTTTGGTTCTACCCACAAGTTTCTTCTTGTTTTGGTCTCATGGTGATCTTGATCCCATGTTGATACAAATCAAGATAATGCATGAGATGCCTAGTGGTCATATATCACTCCTGAATCCTATAATGATGCAAACTAAGTGCACACGTGCGACTAAAAGTTATGCTCATCTTGTTTTGGTCTCATGGCGATCTTGTATCTCATGTTGATACAATTCAAGAATAAAAATATGTCTATCTTGGTTTGGTCTCATGGTGATCTTGCATCCCATGTTGATACAAACCAAGGATATAAATATAAGTAAAGCTCATATTGATTGGGTTTCATAAAGTTCCATTTTGTTCTAGACCCATATATGCATCAGTATAGGGTGTAAACTTGGTGCATGCGGCTATATGTTCAATAGTCTCAAGAAGTAGCATCACATGCTCAGATTTTGTACTAGTGAAAACCCATGACTTTTGCTCTTCATAGTTTAGGGCCATATATCTTGACTTTGAGAATTTTCATATACTTCATCATGCCAAGAAGAACATAAATCAATATATACTCATGTTTGGTTACACTACGAGCATACAATTTGTGCTACGTTGGTGATAATACAAGCAAGAAGAAACCACCATACTTCATTTGGTTATGCTACACATGGGCACGATGTTGCTACATGATGTTAGTATACTAATACAAGTGAAATGAAACTTCATAAAAATATTCCCATGCACCGCAAATCCGAAGTCATATAAATATTTGACTAGATTCACTTAGTCGCATGCCCATATATGATATGTTTGAGACTAGCAAAACTAGTATTTAAGCATAACCCATATGTCATAAAAGAGTCCCTCATATAGAGTTAAATTAAATCATGCATTCCTTTCATATAGGTGAATGCATCCAACAAACTAAAAGATAATTAGGGCCATAGCCCATGTCACTTGCACTGAACATACCATAGTGCGATTGATCACCAAATTTCATAAAGCCATCGCACATGATGTCTCGATGCAACGCTATATACGTTGCTATAAAGTGAACTAAATATTCTGCCATTTCAGGCATGCACACAGAAATCACATGCATGTCAGAATTAACTCATGAAAAGAGTTATGCCCTATATTGCACACACGCCCGTTAGCACGGCTAGTTAGCCATGAAATAGATTCTCATATGACTAAAAAAGGACAACCACCATATGTTCGTGATGGTTAATGACCTAGGCATGAACGTGTTGTATGAATGAACATTGTCAAATCATGAATGTTATGCAACACATATGTTAGCATAGACGAAGTTCAAGGCTCTCCGAGTACGCCGACGTCGAAGACAGCGAGGAGGACTTCTATTTCTACATTTTGTAGTCTTCTTTTATTTCTACATTTTGTAGTACTCATGTGTTGTGATGCTACGTAATAGATATGTTGGAATTCTTAATCAGGGTTTTCTCTATGGAGATGTAATTAATAGATCTTTTATGTAAATGTAAGAGTACTGGAAATAAAGTACCTGCAATGTTTGATCCTATTTTTATTGTATGCATTTATGCATTTAAATTTCACTTTGTATCAATGACGTGGACGCGTGTTTCACGCTCGCCATTTTCCCGTCATCAATGGCCTTCAGAAACTTGCGCTTGATCCAAGTGTCATCCGTATCCTTGCTTCCATGGTCTTGGAGAGCAACCGCAAAAGTAGTCACCCTCCGGTAAAGATCCCGCAGATCCTCATCTTCGAGCATCACAAATTCATCGGCCTCATCAAGGACCACTTAAAAGTTGGACCGTTGGATGCTTGAGCTCCCTTGTACATGGAAACAACATGCTCCCAACAATCCTTTACACGAGTGAAAGGTCGTAGGTGCGCTAGATCTTCGGGAGGGACCGCTTCCTGAAGGATGAACAAGGCAGAGTGATTGTATTGATTGTCCACTCCTTCTCTTGGGGCGAAGTTGGTTGGAGCATGCGGGTAGAAGCCTTGCTCAGTGATTCTCCAAAGGTTAGTTGAGCAATGATTCAAATGAGACTTAATGCGGAAGACCCAACTAGCAAAATCACCCTTAACAAGCTTGGGAGGAGGACCATGAATATTAATGCGAGTTGTGGGGACCGGTCCTCCATAGACCGGTGGAGGCGGAACTGAGGCAAAGGTTCCCGTCCCATTATTGTCATGAGGGGAAGGAACATGAGTACCTTTAGCCCCTTCCTTGGTGGAATTGGCCTTCGACTCTGATGCGGTGGGATTAACCACAAGCAACGGATCGGGAGTGGATTTCATCCCCTAAAGTAATTCTTTAAGCATGGACTTGACTTCGGCAGTCATAGACGTCTTAAGTGAAGCCATAACTTCATTTAAGTCGTCTCGAGTGATTGAAGTCAACTCCACGGCCTCGGGCACAACCTCCTCAGTGTCAACCATAATATTTGGGTGGTGAAACCCTTAATAAAGAGACAAGGCTCTGATACCAATTGAAAGGATTGATATGGTTGACTAGAGGGGGGGGGGTGAATAGGGAACTACCAATTTTTAGCTTTTCTTAACAAATTAGGTTTAGCAACAAATAGGTTGTCTAGATGTGCAACTAGGTGAGAAACCTATATGATGCTAACAACAGAAACAACAAGAACAAGTGCAAGCAAAGGATACAACACAATAATAGCTTGCACAAAGTAAAGGGAAGGGATAACCACAAGTGGATCCGGTGGAGACGAGGATGTGTTACTGAAGTTCCTTCCCTTTGGGGGAAGTACGTCTCCGTTGGAGCGGTGTGGAGGCACAATGCTCCCCAAGAAGCAACTAGGGCCATCGTATTCTCCTCACGCCCTCACACAATGCGAGATGTCATGATTCCACTAATGGTGCCCTTGAAGGCGGTGATCGAACCTTTACAAACAAGGTTGGGGCTATCTTCACAACTTGATCGGAAGCTCCCAATGATACCATGCAGCTTCACCACAATGGAATGTGGCTCCGAGGTGACCTCAACCGTCTAGGGTGCTCAAACACCCAAGAGTAACAAGATCCGCAAGGGATTAGTGGGGGGAATCAAATTTCTCTTGGTGGAAGTGTAGATCCGGGCCTTCTCAACCAATCCCTAGTAAATCAACAGATTGGCTAGGGAGAGAGATCGGGCGAAAATGAGCTTTAGAGCAACAATGGAGCTTGGGGAAAAAGAGGTAGGTCTTCTTGGGGAATAAGACCTCCTTTTATAGTGGGGAATAAAATCCAACCATTATCCCCTCTTCAGCCCGCACGGAGCGGTACTACCTCGTAGGGGAGCGGTACTACTGCTGGTAGCAGCGGTACTACAACGACCCCCAGCGGTACTACCGTGAAGACTGTGAGCAGGGGCCTTGTAGGGAGAAGGGGCAGCAGAGCGAGAACCCCGGGAGGCACTAGCAGCGGTAGTAGGGCGGTACTACCACTCATGAGAGGTACTACCGCCACCACTGCCGCTCCTACTGCCGCACAACCCGACACGAGAAGTGACGCTCTCGAATCGAGGTGGTAGTAGCACGGCACCGAAGCGATAGTGCGGCTGAGACCCCGCGAGCGGTACTACCGCTGCTAAGCAGCGGTACTGCTTCCTGTGGCTCTAGGCGGCACTGCCGCTCGGCACCGCGGTACTGCCGCTGGATCACTATCAAGCCCACTTCCAAGACAACGAAGGATCCTCCAAAGATGTGGGAAAGAGTTGGGAGTGAAAATGGGATGTGTATGTGTTGATTCCACCCAACCTTTCCAATACGGACCCCCTCTTGATAGTACGGTGTTTCCTACGACTCAAGTTCACCAAAAAAGAAACAAAGGAAACACACTGTCTTCTCCTTAAACACTGAGGGGAGAATCGTCTGGTGCCAATGAATAAATATCTGAAATCTCAATGCACACGATTAGTCCGCAAATCCATTGTCATCAATCACCAAAACCAGTTAGAGAGAGACATGCCCTAACACATTTCTTTGCCTCTTGCATATCTTTCGGACTGAGATATAGAATATCCATTTTGTTCGGAGTGGGTTTGGGCGGTGGTTCAGGGAGAGTCCAATCATTATCATTTTGCAATATATTATTTAAGAGTTCGTCATCTTGTTCAATACTTTGTTCCCTGAAAACACAAGCATCACAACTATCTAGGTAGTCCCTAGAAGTATCGGTTAGGACATTATAGAAGATATCAAGTATTTCATTTTTCTTAAGAGGATGATCAGGCAAAGTACTAACTAGTTGGAGAAGCGTCCCCCAAACTTGTGGGAGACTTTCTTCTTCAGTTTGCACAAAGTTAAATATTTCTTGTAAGGCAGCTTGTTTCTTATGAGTAGGAAAATAATTTCAGAGAAGTAATAAATCATATCCTAGGGACTACGCACACAACCAGGAGCAAGAGTATTATACCATATCTTAGAATCACCCTTTAATGAGAACGAAAACAACTTAAGAATATAGTAATAACGATCTTTTTCCTCATGAGCAAATAGGGTGGCTATATCATTTAATTTAGTAAGATTTGCCACAACAGTTTCAGTTTCATAGCCATGGAAAGGACAAGATTCAACCAAAGTAATTAACTCTGGGTCGACGGAGAATTCATAATCCTTATCAATAATAAAGATAGGTGAAGTAGCAAACTTAGGATCATATTTCATTCTAGCATTCAAAGATTTTTCTTTCAACTTGCATAGTAATTTCTTAAGATCATCTATATCCTTACAGGCAAGAAAATCCCTAGCAACCTCTCCTTTCATAACATAACCCTCGGGTATCTTAGGCAATTCATATCTATGAGAGCCAGGTACAATAGGTGTTTCATAATTTTTAGTTTCGATGACTTCATCAGTGTCTGTAATTTCATTAGTTTCAGCATTATCAATTTCCTTAGCTCTAGCAAGTTGTTCATCAAGAAATTCACCTAGTGGCATAGTCTTATCAAGCAAAGAACTAGCATCATCATAAGTATCATTCGTAGAAGAAGTAGCATCATCAATTATTTGCGACATATTGAAATTAATAGTAGGTGGTGGTGTTGCAAGCTTACTCAAAACAGAAGGCGAATCAAGCAGAGCTAGATAATAGTTCCTTACCTCCCCTCATCTTAGAGGGAACGATCTTGGTTCAATCATCCTTAAGATCCTTCATAGTGATCAACAGATATAAATCCGAAATTACTCAAGAAATATAGCTATGCTCCCCGACAACGGTGCCAGAAAAAGGTCTTGATAACCCAGAAGTACAGGGGATTGCAATAGTTTTTGAGTGTAGATCATTCAACCCAAATTTATTGATTCTACACAAGGGGAGCCAAGAATCTTTGTAAGTATTAGCAGTTGAGTTGTTAATTCAACCACACTTGGAGACTAAATATCTGCAATGGAGTGATTAGTAGCATAGTAGAACGATAGTTTGATAACAGTGGTAATAGTAGCAACAGTAACGGTAACAATGGTAGCAGTATTTTTGTAGCAATTGTGACAGTAACCGCAACAGTAGTAACTTAGCAAAGATTAATATATGAAAAACTCATAGGCATTGGATTGATGATGATAATTATGTTGGATGACATTCATCATGTAACAATTATAACCTAGGACGACACAGAACTAGCTCCAATTCATCAATGTAATGTAGGCATGTATTTCGTATATAGTCATACGTACTTATGGAAAAGAAATTGCATGGCACCCTTTTTCCTACCGTCCCGTGGCAGCGGAGTCCATAAGGAAACTAAGGGATATTAAGGTCTCCTTTTAATAGAGAATCATAATAAAGCATTAACACATAGTGAATACATGAACTCCTCAAATTACGGTAATCATCGGAAAGAATCACAATTATTGTCACCTTGGGGTATGTGGATCATAATATGTAATAGATGCATATACCTTGCATGGTAGGATCAGGAACACAAAGAAATTGGTGAAAATATAAACAGTTCAGATCTGAAAACATGATACTCGGGCCCTAGTGACAAGCATTAAGCATGGCAAAGTCATAACAACATCAATCTCATAACATAGTTGATACTAGGGATCAACCCCTAACAAAACTAACTCGATTACATGATAAATCTCATCAAATCCATCACTGTCCAGCAAGCCTATGAAGAGATTACTCACTCCCGACGGTAAGCACCATGAATTTGGTGATGGAGGATGGTTGATGATGACGAAGATGGAAGATCTCCCTCTCCGGAGCCCGGAACGGACTCCGGATCTGGCCTCCACATGAAGAACAGGAGGTGGCGGCGCGCTCCATATCATGAAACGCGATGAAACATTCTCTCTGATTTTTTTTTCTTGGGGAAATAGGAATTTATAGTATCCAGATTAGGGCCAGCGAAGCCTCGTGGGGCTCACTACCCACCAGGGCGCCCAGCCCCCCCTCTAGTGGGTCTTTAATTCGGTATTTTTCTTTTATTTCAAAATAAATCTCCAAAAAGTGTCGTCCAATTCCGAGAACTTTTATTTCTGCACAAAAAAAACACCATAGTAGTTCTGTTGAAAACATGTAATTCCTGTTAGTTTCATTCAAATCATGCAATAGAGTTCAAAACAAGAACAAAAGTGTTTGGGAAAGTAGGTACGACGGAGACGTATCAACCGGCAAAATGAAAAATGGCTTGGGATTCCTAGGGGAAATCTACCAAGAAAGCCAAACATTTAGAATACCGGAAAAGAAAAAAAACAAGGCAACCACCTCCACTTCCATGGCGTGTCGGATGTGAGCGACCCAAGAACCATCTGGCAATGAGACAATTTTGTACGCGATGCACAGAGAAACACTACAGATACCCCTAACTACAAACTCCATAGTAATTGCCATGGATTGTGTGGTTCTACGAAAAAAGAAAGGACAGTTGAGATAGAACGGACCGGGATCGCGGATCTAATTGCTCCGGCGTTTTGGTGCTAGCGTGGAGGGCGTCGACCAACGGCGTCTATCCCGACCGTCCAGGGGACAAGTCGCTGATGGCACCAAGTTTGGATAGATTTTTTTAGAGAAATTTGGATTGATTTGGTTTTTTATGGACATTTGGATTGGTTTGGGTGAAAAATAGAAAAAATGAAACAAGGTGAAAAGTAAATGGAGTTTGTGTATTGGTTTGGACTCTAAGATGGGCCATCTAGTTTATCCGATGGATTGGACGGCCTTTAAATATGCGGAATAATTAGGTCAAACGAAGGCTCAGGGGCCAGCTCCGATGGGACGGGCAGATCGAGCAGACCATAAATGGATTAAGATCCCCGCTGAGTTAGTTGGGCTGGTGAACGAGGCGAGTCATGCTGTCACTCTCTCTTCTGGTTGTTGGCGAGCAAGGGCGGAATGAGGAACGCAGAGCACAGGAGGCGATGACGGAGTGCAGGCGGTCACAAGTCATAGGGTACTGCCGCATTGGGTACTGATGCCCGACGCACCAGCAAATCCCAGGCAGCGAGGCAGCTATGGCAGCACCTGCGGCAGACAGAGACAGAGGTCTGCGCCATGGTTAATTTTAGAAAAGGAGGAGATGAAGACATGGATGGAGGAAGGAGAACACAAGCAGGAAGACGGGGGTATTTTGGTCTGAAATGTTACATAATGGCATCTATAAGTGTGTTGCAAAGTTCCAGTGGTATTTTTTGAAAGAGGGAAATTGGAGTGGCATTTCTCTGAATCGCCAGAATTATAGTGGCATTTATCTTATTAACCCAATGAAAAATGGTTTGGTATTCCTAGGGAAATCTACCTAGAAAGCAAAACATTTAGAATAACGGAAAGGAAAAAAACCAAGACGAACACCTCCACTTCCATGGCGTGTCTTACGCGATCGACCCAAGAACCATGTGGCAATGAGAAAAGCTACAGATACCCCCTAACTAATGATTTCGTAGTGATTGGTATGGATTGCGTGGTTCCACGGAAAAAGAAAGGCCCGGTTGAGATAGAGCGGACCCGGATCACGGATCTAATTGATCCGGCGTTTTGGTTCCAGCACGGAGGGCGTCGACCAGCGGCGTTTGTCTTGATGGCACCAAGTTTGGATTGATTTTTTTTTTAGAAAAAATTGGATTGGTTTTTTTATGGACATTTGGATTGGTTTGGGTGAAAAATACAAAAAAAATTAAAACTGGGTGAAAATACATGGAGTTTGTGTATTGGTTTGGACTCTAAGATGGGTCATCTATTTTATCGGATGGATCGGACGGCCTTTAAATATGTGCCAATCCGGCAGGGCGACGACAAATCCCCCACCTGCCTCCCGGAACACCGGAAAATCAAGAAATCTCCAGCAGCCACCTCCCCGTCGGCGGCCTCCCCGCGCTCGCGCCCGCACCCTCGCCCGCGTGCGGCAAGATGACGACGGGCCACGGAGGGCTGTCCCCCACTAGCTCGGTCGTCCCGGCGGTTGACGCCCCGCCGCCCTCCTTCGCCGCCGCCGTCGCGGTCGACGACAGCGCTACCGGCACCGACACCCGCACCCGCACCGCCACGGCCACGGGCGACACGGGTGGACATCCAGGCGTCCTCGCGGGGCGTCGTCGTCGCCTGGAGTTGGTCCGGCCCAAGTTCGAGGAAAAGACCCCAGCCGTCGAGGCAGACGGCAAGAAGCTGTCTCCGACGAGCGGCATCGCTGAAGACACCGCGTCCTCCTCTGGAAACGGCGCTTCGGGTCTTCCTGCGCCAAGGAAGATTCAGGTAGCTGGTCGCCGTTCTCGTACAGACACCTCCGACAAAGGTGCGTCTTCACATCGGCTCGCCCTCCCTTGGACGGCCACGGCCATCACATCTGAAGCCATGCCGCCAGCATCGAAGCGGCAGAAACTAGTTCGTCCGTCCTTGGAAGGACCAGTTCGCTTCCTTCGGATCAGTAGCAAGGCTGATGCCTCCATGGCTGTTGATGCCCTGAAGGCAGGGCAGGACCTGAAGATCGCCATCTTAGAGGATCTCCCACTCGGAGAGGCCTCTGATGTGGCGAAAGCGATTCTGCCATTTTACCCTGTGCAACAAGATCGGCGAGGAGGCCGCGGTGAAGTCCCGCCTGCAGATGAACCAGTCTGCGCTCGCGGTTCTGGAGACGCGGTCCAGATATCTGAACCTCTCGATCGCCAGCAACACAACTATGTTACACTAGAGCTATGTTACACTAGATCACATAGCAACTACTGTAGCTTAGTCAAGAAATCATAATACATTGGATGATTCTCTTGTATTGTACTGGATTTAGTGGATTATTATGCAATGATCTGGTTTCGACTCCTTCGGTTTATACTGCCTTCGGTGTTGTTTGTCAAAGTTGTTTAATGTCGAATCTTCAAAGTGCTCTTTCTTTGTGTTGTTGGAAAATCCGAGGATTGGAGTTTGTCCGGTTGGTGGGGTTTTTGTTGCATGGAATTCCAACAAGTTCTCATTTTCATATTCACTTCTTTAGCGACGTAAGATCAAGAATCTGTTACAGTTGGTTTCGTGATATCTTAACTTAATTTTTGGGAGACTAATTGTTTATGGCCCAATAAGTGCAGCAGATGGGCGAACTTTTTCAGTGAGATCGCTGAGATGAAGCCACAGATCTCTGGCCCTTGGCTCATTGCCGGGGACCTTAACCATGTATGTGTATGTTGCCAAATTCACAGGAAGACTGGCAGGGCTTCGCTCTTTGAAATGAATCGGTATAACGACGACTGGATTAGACAAATGCAAACACAAGATATTCCTCTATTGGGCAGAGATTACGCCTGGTATAGTAATGCACAATCCTCCGATCCTTACCATAATTGATGTGAGTCTTTATTAGTGCTGATTGGGGAGTTTGTCTCTACCGAACTCAACCTTGCATTGCTTGACTCAAGTAAATTCTGACCATTTTCCTCCTATGTTGGAAGCTTCCACCACTATTCAGAGGGCAAGTTTGTTCAGGTAAGAGAGTAATTGAAAATCCTGATGCTGTTTTACTGACTTGGTTAGTTCTGTTTCTTTCTGGGACTTTCAGGTTAGCCAGTCTCATGCAGCAGCAATTCTGTCTACCAAGCTGAAGCGTCTGATAAGTACGATATCAAAATGCAAAAGGAAGTTGACACCGGAAAAGGTTCGCAGGTTCTTTGCTTGCCTGCTTATCATGCAAAGGATCAAAGTGAGATACCAATTTGTGTGGCACGCAATATTAGCATATGAAGCGAAGATCTTGGACTTTGGCGGCTACAGCTATTTTTTGGACTATGTGGCTCACCAGAAATCGGTAAGTTTTCGAAAGCAATTGGGTTCCCCTGGTGATAATCGCGGAACAGTGTCTATGCAGACAGGACCAAGCTATGGCACATAGAACTAGCGAGGCGGAGAGACGTTCTGTTCAGAGTTGGCTTTTTTAGATGATCAGGGAGGCAAAGGTAATACGATTGCATGAAATGAAACCATAGTTTATACAAGATGCAAAGTCCTCTACACATTGATAGCATCAGCTAATACAATGTCCCCCTACACATTGATAGCATCAGCTAATACAATGTCCTCTACACATTGTACAGAAACTGCGTCAATTAATTCGGATAGGAGGTAGTAGAATTATTCCTAAAACGAAGTCTCTACACAGTAATGCATCATCGTTGCAACCTCATCTACAACATTCAATCATCATCACGGAACATCAAAGCGTGCACCCTGTGCGACTCTCCTGGCAAGGTACTTCTTAGCATTTTCAGGGGCAAGATCCCAGTACATAGCTCTTCCCTCGGGGGTTAAAGTAAACATATTCCTATCCACATCTCTCATGACTGGATCTATGACCAATGCCTGAAGCCTGGTGGAGTTATCTACAACATGAGCTGCAAGTTCAATCTCACCCCGGGCCCCATGGAACCCTGTGATGAGCACCCTCTTTAGATGACCGTGGCGACACGGAGGAAGGCTCCTGATAGGTAACTTCTCAAAGTCATTCAGCGGATAGGCGCGGCGCAGAAACTGCATAGATCAAGAATAACATTAGCATTTTATTCTTGTACAGTGGCTTCTTCAGTCACGAAGAACACGTGAAGACAATGCAATATAGGTAATAGATAATATAGGAGGTATGCATTGTGAGGGATAAGATGATGATAACTTACATGTATATCTAACTCTTCTAGTAAAGGGGCAGCTTTGAGAAAAGAAGCCAAGGAGAGGAGATTGTCCTGACCAGAGAAACACAATCTCAGCTGTAGATACTTCAGATGAGAAAACTTGGTCACGCTCTCTGGCAAGTAAAACACCTACAAATGCATGTTTAACCAAGTGAATAGATGTGAGGGGGATGTAATTAATCATAGCATCAGAGTGATCGAGCAGCAAACCTTTAATGTCATGCATGCACTCAGATTCAGGTTCTGTGAATGGGGCATCGCTCGGGGAAGTTCGGTAATGGCATGCTCTAGCGTTAACGAAGGAAAGTTCATTTCCACATGTCCTAGTTGCAGACTTTCACTGAGATCAAGAGGTACCATAAATTCATCATACACAAAAGTTCGGAGGTTCTTGGAGATGAAGTGTATTTTGTTTATGCAACTGTGCGCCACGTGCAAGTGTTGCAGATGCGGAAGTGACACCCTTATGTCATCATGCGGATGGCACATAACGATGCTTAATCTCTCAAGATTGGAGCAACTTGACAGAACTAGCTGAAGATCGTTTGAAGAGACATCCACACTGCTTAGATCAAGGGCTTTGAGGTTTGGAAAACCACTAAAGTTGGGTTGTGCTTTAAGTGATACCAAGCTGAGACGAATTGCCTCAAGGCGGGACATGCTTTGCTTGTCGAAAAGCTCAAACGGGAACGGGAACACGTGCCGATGTTTGTGGCATCTTAAGTCCTCGGGCTCCAACTCAATTGCTAGATTCTTTGCCCGTGACGAGACAGCAAATTTCACCCAGCTATTGAGATGATCAACTAGCAGCTTGTCAAATGGGAACTTAATCTGAAATTCTTCAACAGCCGTATCACCATACTGCTTCAAGACAGCATTGACATTTCCAATGAAAACCCGCACGCGCTGCTCTTTGCTGGAAGTAGTACTGTTGGCACACATCGTGGCACCATCAAATATTAGATTAGGGCATGATGTCCATGTGTGTCTCCACTTGGTTGAAAGAGTGCTTGTCCGAACAATCTCATTCAGGGGCAGCTTTGATAGGATCAAACATAGGACATCCTCAAGGACAAGCATGCATGTCAGGAGAAGCAATTAAATTTCTGGCAACAAACACACATAAACAGATCTTGTTACAACAGAATATCATCGAATTCATGTTTTTTCTGGTTATTTTAGAGTTTATTACTCAGCTGTTTTTTATACTAGAATCTAAGTAAACTGGCGATGAATCACAAGTCACACGCACTGAATACTATTACGTGGTAGATAAAGTAAAAATGCACACCTGTGGAAGGCTTTGGAACGGACCGTTGGGTTGTTGTTTCTTGGTGGAGACTGATCTGTCCTGTTGCTGTTTCTTCGTGGAGACTGATCTATCATGAGAAAGCTTTGCTCTCTTATTACTTCTACACATTATGTGTAACGATCTTGGTTGCCTAATCTGAAATCTGCAAAATTAGTTAGTTCAGACCCGCTTATATGAAACCTCAGTTTTTTTATTTTATTTTGTGAAACATACGGAAACATAGTTGGTTCGAGGTAGATAAATTCGGACCCGCTTACTTGGAGAGTTGGTGCGGGCGCTGATCGTGAGATCCACCTGCGTGCAGGCAGAGATCCTGGAGTTGGAGCACTGGCTGGCTCCCGCATATATGGGCTGACGATTGAAGGTTTCCGACTAGGAAACGAAATATCTTCTCGTATCGTTATCTTTATATACTCCGTATTTATTTTATTATATCATACTTGAAAACGTTATACACCTAACGTTCGTTTTAAGTGAAAATTATGAGCGGACGATTCAGTGGCCGTTGGATGCGTCGAGCGAATCTCATTGCACAGACGACTGCCGCGTACCGACTAGGATGAAAGAAATTGTTCGCACTGTAGTGAACGCTTTCGACTCGACGTATATCGTCCCGACCACTTTGTCCATCCTCATTTTTTGCCAGCCATTTCCACCCTTCCCTCCACCGCTCCACTGACCACATCCGCGCAAGACAGATCGGCCGGCGACCTCCTCCCTCTTCGTCTATGGCCGTCGAGGGGCATAACGCGGCAGTCAGCCCCCCTTCACCCTCTCGGGCGTTGGCCGTCCTCAGGGGCCGACTGGGACGGCAAATACGCTCTGCGACATGTCTTAGTGTGGCTGCACAAGCATGGCTCCCCGGTGTCTCGCCTGCCTCGACAGCGAGCGCCGCCGCCGGTGGTTCGTGGTTGATGAGGGGGCGGCCGCCGGCTACCGCGATGCGTGGACGAGGCGAGCCTTGTTCCGTGGGGTGAGGTGGAGCTGCCTTTTGCTCGCCGCCGCATTCGAGGCTTGTGGAGGCCATGTATCTCTTTTTCCTAGACATCGGCTACGACCACCCCGTGTTGGGCATAAGCCACGGCGATCGCGTCGGGCGTGCGTGTGTGCGTGCGTGGGACAGATCAGGAGCGTGGCGGGCGTGCGTGTGTGCGTAGAGGTGCTGCACCGCATGTCTGTGCGAGTCAGCACCGCGTGCGTGAGTGTAGGGGTGGCCGTTGGCGAGCAATGGGGTGCATTGAGTTGGTCTGCAGCGGGCTCGCCGCGCCCGGACGTGTGCGTGCATGTCGGGGAGGGAGCGGGAGGAGCGGGCTGGACCGGGTGCTCGACGTGGGCTGGGACGTGGGTGCGTGCCCGGCGCGTCCCTGGGTATAAAACCCCCCGTGTACGTTGTAATGAGTGTGGCCAGGGATATCGAGTTCGTCCTCGAGGAATAGAAAAACTCGCCGTTGTTGCGGCAGAGGCGGCGTACGTGCGCCGGGAAACTCGTGTCCACCACTTTTCTCCTTCTTCCTCCTTGGTCCGAGCCAGGCAGTGAGAGTGTGAGCAGAGGGGAGAGCTAGGGCGAGGCCATAGCACCAACATTTGGTATTCAGAGCCACAAGGTTGGGGCTTGGCGGCGGCGGCGACCGGGGCGCGCGCAGCGGAAATGGAGGCTATTGCGCGCGGGGAGCGCGTGGCGACCTTGACGCACGGCGAGTCAGCGGCCGTGTTGTGTGATGTCGTGCTCCAGACTAGCACGACGGTTGCGGAGGCGAGGAGGTCACGGAGGACCTGCGTGGTGGCGCAGAGGTCGTGGCGGCTCGGCGCGACGGCCGTGGGGGCACGGAGACGCAGCATGGAGGCGCACGGAGCACTGCTGCAACGATAGCGAGTGGCGCTCGATGAGGCGGCGTGCGGTGGAGTTTGGCGGTGCGCGAAAGTGGCCGACGAGGTGGGCGCGCGGCACAGCGGCTGCGGTGGCTCGTGCGGGGGCGTACATGGTGACATCGACGACGATGGACTCACTTGCTGTAGTTCGTAGCTTAGGGGGTGAGTGTTGGGCATAAGCCACGGCGATCGCGTCGGGCGTGCGTGTGTGCGCGCGCGGGACGGACAGGGAGCGTGGCGGGCGTGCGTGTTTGCGTAGAGGTGCCGCACGGGCATGTCTGTGCGAGTCAGCACCGCGTGCGTGAGTGTAGGCGTGGTCGTTGGCGAGCGATGGGGGTGCGTTGAGTTGGTCTGCATCGGGCTCGCCGCGCCCGGACGTGTGCGTGCATGTCGGGGAGGGAGCGGGAGGAGCGGGCTGGACCGGGTGCTATACGTGGGCTGGGATGTGGGTGCGTGCCCGGCCTGTCCCTGGGGTATAAAACCCCCCGTGTACGTTGTAATGAGTGTGGCCAGGGATATCGAGTTCGTGTTTGAGGAATAGAAAAGTTTGCCGTTGCTGCAGCGGAGGCGGCGTACGTGCGCCGGGAAACTCTGTATCCACCACTTTTCTCCTTCTTCTTCTTTGGTCCGAGCCAGGCAGTGAGAGTGTGAGCAGAGGGGAGAGCTAGGGCGAGGCCATAGCACCAACACCCCGGAGGTGGCAACGCCTAGTGAGGGAGTCCTGGATAAGGGGGTGTCCGGATGGCCGGACTATAGCCTTTGGCCGGACTCCTGGACTGTGAAGATACAAGATTGAAGACTTCGTCCCGTGTCCGGATGGGACTTTCCTTGGCGTGGAAGGCAAGCTTGGCGATACGGATATGTAGATCTCCTACCATTGTAACCGACTCTGTGTAACCCTAACCCTATTCGGTGTCTATATAAACCGGAGGGTTTTAGTCCGTAGGACGAACAACAATCATACCATAGGCTAGCTTCTAGGGTTTAGCCTCTCTGATCTCGTGGTAGATCTACTCTTGTACTACCCATGTCATCAATATTAATCAAGCAGGAGTAGGGTTTTACCTCCATTGAGAGGGCCCGAACCTGGGTAAAAACATCATGTCCCTTGTCTCCTGTTACCATCCGCCTAGGCCTGCGTTGGGACCCCTACCGAGATCCGCCGGTTTGACACCGACATTGGTGCTTTCATTGAGAGTTTCCTCGTGTCGTCATCTTTAGGCCCGATGGCTCCTCCGATCATCAACAACGATGCGCGCTCCGTGGTGAGACTTTTCTCCCGGACAGATCTTCGATTCGGCGGCTTTGCACTGCGGGCCAATTAAGCAGCCATCTGGAGCAGATTGAAAGCTACGTCTCTGGCCATCAGGTCAGATTTGGAAGTTTGAACTACACAGCCGACATCCGTGGAGACTTGATCTTTGACGGGTTCGAGCCACAGCCAAGCGCGCCGCACTGTCACGAGGGGCATGATCTAGCTCTGCCGCCGAACAGTGTCCTGGAGGCCGCACCAAAGTCCGCTCCGACCTTTAGCTCGGAGCTGACCGCGCCGATCGAGGACGGGTGGCTGGACACCGCCTCGGGGGCTGCGATCTCTACGGCGATTGAGCCGTACACCTACCCCGTCATTTGCGAAGCTTGTAATTCCAAGGCGCCGGATTCCTCTCCGGACTCCGAGCCTTCCGCGGCCCCTCCAATCGAATCCGATTGGGCGCCGATCATGGAATTCACCGCCGCGGACATCTTTCAGCACTCGCCCTTTGGCGACATCCTTAATTCACTAAAGTCTCTCTCTTTATCAGGAGAGCCCTGGCCGGATTATGGTCAGGAAGGTTGGGATGCGGACGACGAAGAAAATCAAAGCCCACCCACCACCCACTTCGTAGCCACTGTCGATGATTTAACCGACATGCTCGACTTCGACTCCGAAGACATCAACGGTATGGACGACGAAGCAGGAGACGACCAAGAACTAGCGCCCACAGGGCATTGGAAGGCCACCTCGTCATATGACATATACATGGTGGACATCCCAAAAGATGGGAATGGCGATGGAACAGCGGAGGATGACCCCTCCAAGAAACAGCCTAAGCGCCCGGCGTCGTGGCGCCGCTCTAAATCCGCCACAACAAACACGGTGATTCCGCACGGAGACAATAACACCCCAGAAAGTGCGAAGACAACCCCTCCAGCAGGATTCAGCGCGGGAGGATGGAGAAGCCAGCCCTCATGAGAGAGCGGCAGAAGAGAGGTAGAGGGCGATAATTACATGACTCCTCGAAGATGAAGCAAGCCTCGACGACGATTTAATTGTCGTGCCCGAGGATCCCGTCGAACAAGAGCGTTTCAAACGCAAGCTCATGGCCACGGCAAGCAGCCTCAAGAAAAGCAGCAACAACTTAGAGCTGACCAAGACTTGCTAGCTGATCAGATGGACTGAAGTCCTTGCGGCAGAAGAGTATGAACTCGAGCGCCCCTCCAAGAGCTACCCAAGACGCAGGCTGCAACCCCGATTAGAGGAGGAAGCACCCAAACCTACATCACCAGTGCATGATATGGCTGACCGGCCACCTCGTGGCCGCGACAAAGAGGCCTCTCGGCCCTCAACTCAAGCCGCACCCCGGCGCCGCTCAAAAAATACAAAGGCGCTCGGAAATGCGCCGGACCTGCGAGATATATTGGAGGACAAGGCAAGGCAAAAAAGATCGATCTACGGATCACGTGGGAGCCCCACGACACGTGACGATAACCGTCACGCCGGATATGGCAACTCCGGCCAGGCCGAACACAGTAGACAAAGCTCATTTGAGCTGCGTCGTGATATAGCCCAATACAGAGGCGTCGCACACCCACTATGCTTCACAGATGAAGCGATGGATCATCAAATCCCTGAGGGTTTCAAACCCGTAAACATTGAATCATATGATGGCACAACAGATCCTGCGGTTTGGATCGAGGACTATCTCCTTCACATCCACATGGCCCGCGGTGATGATCTACACGCCATCAAATACCTCCCACTCAAGCTTAAAGGACCAGCCCGGCATTGGCTTAACAGCTTGCCAGCAGAGTCAATTGGTTGTTGGGAAGACACGGAAGCCGCATTCCTTGACAATTTCCGGGCACATATGTGCGACCACCGGATGCCGATGACCTAAGCCACATAATTCAGCAGCCGGAGGAATCAGCCGGACAATTCGGACACGGTTCCTAACCAAGAAAAATCAAATCGTCGATTGTCCGGATGCGAGGCCCTTGCAGCCTTCAAACACAACATCCGCGACGAGTTGCTTGCCCGGCACCTAGGACAGGAAAAGCCGAAATCCATGGCAGCCCTCACAACACACATGACCCGCTTTTGCGCGGAAGAGGACAGCTGGCTAGCTCGCAGTAACAACATGACCAAGAGCCCTGGTAATTCGGATACCAAGGACAACAATGGCAGGTCGCGTCGCAACAAGCACAAACGCCGCATTAACGGTGATAACGCTGAGGATTCTGCAGTCAATGCCGGATTCGGAGGCTCTAAACCCGGTCAGCGGAAAAAGCCATTTAAAAGAAGTACCCCGGGCCCGTCCAATTTGGACCGAATACTCGATCGCTCGTGCCAGATACACGACACCCCCGAAAAACCAGCCAATCACACCAACAGGGATTGTTGGGTGTTCAAGCAGGCAGGCAAGTTAAATGCCGAAAACAATGACAAGGGGCTGCATAGAGATGACGAGGAGGAGCCCCGGCCGCCAGACAATAGAGGACAGAAGGGCTTCCCCCCGCAAGTGCGCACGGTGAACATGATATACGCAACCCACATACCCAAAAGGGAGCGGAAGTGTGCACTAAGGGACGTATATGCGATCTAGCCAGTCGCCCCAAAGTTCAACCCGTGGTCTTCCTGCCCGCGTGCACTAAGGGACGTATATGCGATGGAGCCAGTTGCCCCAAAGTTCAACCCGTGGTCTTCCTGCCCGATCACTTTTTGATCGAAGGGACCACCCCACTAGCATCCGCCATGGCGGATTCGCCGCATTGGTTCTAGACCCAATCATTGACGGATTTCATCTCACTAGAGTCCTAATGGACGGCGGCAGCAGCCTGAACCTGCTTTATCAGGACACAGTGTGCAAAATGGGCATAGACCCATTAAGGATTAAACCCACAAAGACGACCTTTAAAGGTGTCATACCAGGTGTAGAGGCCAACTATACAGGCTCAGTTACACTTGAAGTGGTCTTCGGATCCCCGGATAACTTCCGAAGCGAGGAGTTAATCTTCGACATAGTCCCGTTCCTCAGCGGCTATCACGCACTGCTCGAACGAACCGCATTTGCAAAGTTCAATGCGGTGCCGCACTACGCATATCTCAAGCTCAAGATGCCAGGTCCTCGAGGAGTCATTACGGTCAATGGAAACACCGAACACTCTCTCCGGACGGAGGAGCATACGGCGGCCCTCGCGGCGGAAGTACAAAGCAGCCTCTTAAGGCAATTCTCGAGTCCGGCTATTAAACGTCTGGACACCGTCAAGCGCGCCCGGAGTAACCTACAACAAGACCGCCTGGCACATTCCGAGCACGCATAGCAATGCGGCCCAAGCCCCAGCCCTCGCGAAATTGTGAAACCAGTACTACGCGTACATAATTACGCTCTGGAAATACCATGGGCATAGGGGAAGGAGCACGACCACGGCATGCCCAGAATGTGGCTCAACCGCACCAGGGGCTCCCGATTGTGTCATTCTTTTCTTCTTTCTTTTTTTCAGGACTCTGTTCTCATGAAGCCCTGTCCAGCATTAGAATCACCGAACACACGATGCAACAGCCAGGGAAGCAGAAAGCTACGTCGAGTGTCCAGGTGGTCTCTATTACGAGCACTATATCTGTTTTACAAACCATCCCGCGGCTTACCCCTGGAGGGGGACATGTTAAAAAGTCCCGTCCCTTGCTTATCGCACTATTTGTATCGTTCTGCTCTTACTGCAGCCCTTTTGAATAAACAATATATATATGTTCATTTATGACATTGTGCAACCGTACACTTTGGTACGGGCATTACACCAGGGGCTTAAGTACCCCACAATATGGTGTGATAAGTCCGAACACTTTCACAAGTGTGGCACCCCGAACTCATAGCATTATATGCATCGGCTCCGAATCATGTCTTGGGTCAATAGTTGGGTTTGCCCGGCTCCCATGGTTTGGTACCTTATGTTCCGTTATATCGGCTAAGGTAGCGCTGGGAGAACCACTGCGATTGTGCCCCGGTTGAGCTGGGTTAAGCACCTCAGTGGAGAAAGCTAAAACTGACCGTCATGATAAGGCGAGAGCCGGTCGCTGTTCGAGAGGTTTTCGAGTCCCTAAAGACTTATGCCGCTTAGAGCGAGGAGTCGGCATTGTCCGGCCTAGGCGTGGATAGCGCCCCGAACTCGGTCTTCCGAATACTAGGGGCTTCGCCGAAATATAAAATTATAGAATTCTATGGCTAAGTGAGAGTGTTCAAGCATTATAGTCCGGTTGCCTTGTTCGTTGCATTGAGCGCCTCCCTCGAAGGACCCAAGAATGGGAACAAGAGCGCTCAAGTTCATCCCGAACACCCCAGCACTTGTGGCATGGGGGCTGAAGCCGACGACTCGCCATCTCTCAAATTTAATACATGGCTGCACAGAAGGTAATATTTTAAATTCAAAAGTGTTGCTTAGCGCATATGAACAAGTTTTCAGCGTACAGGATAACAAATGCGAGTCTACTAAAAAATTATATCTTTGGAGCATTCATCCGCTATAAGGCAGGCACCCTTCAGGACGCCCTCATAATACATTCCAGGCTTGCAATGCTCCTTCTTCGGTGGTGGTCCGTCCGTCACAAGCTTCTCAGCGTCCATCTTGCCCAGTGCACTTTAGCAGGGCAAGGGCCCACTGGCACCTTCGATGCAGACGGAGCGCTTGGCGACTTCAACCCATGGACAAAGCGCCCACCAACCGCATCACCAGCCCAAGTAGCTCCTGGCATGGCTTCCTTAGGCCACAGCCGAACTATGAGGCCCTTCATGGCCTGTTCGGCAACCTTATGGAGCTCGACCAGCTGCTTCAGCTGGTCGCTATGGGCACGGGTGTCCGCCTCAAAGATCTTGAGACCGAACACCTTCTCCGTCGAGCTTCCCTCTTCGCTCGGTAGAATGCGGCAGCATCGACATACACTGCAGGCAGATCTGCGAATGCTCTGGAGAGCTCTGGATTCGGGTAAGTAACAGATAATTCACTTTCACATGCTTGCTTTGTATATAGAATGCCTTACCCGCCGCTATCTTCTTCATCACCTCAATCTCCTGGAGGGCTTTTTGGGCTTCGGCCTTAGCGGCCTTGGCGCTCTCAAGGGCCAAGGCGAGCTCGTACTCTCGAGTCTTTGAGTCACGCTCCAAACTCTCGTGTTTTCCCACGAGAGCCTGGAGCTCTTGCCGCACCTCTGCCAGCCGCGCCTCCTGCTTCTCTTGCTCGGTGCGCTCCGCGGCTGCACTGCTTTCGTCCTTGGACACCGCTTCCTTCAGGGTCGCCACCTCGTTCGTGGCCCCTGTAATATTCACGTTATTCATGTCATTTTTTGCAACCACATATTTTAAATACTCCCATAAGGTATTACTTACCTTCCTTGTCCCCGAGCTGCTTTTTGGCAAGTCCGAGCTCGTTCTCGGACTGCTCGAGGCTCTGCTTCAATGCATCAACCTCCGCAGTCAGTACGACAGAGGTCAGCAGCGCAGCCTGCATTCCCATATTGACATACTTATGTTAGACTCCTGCGTATATCTTTTTCGATCCTCAGTTCGGCTTTTTCTTTCCGAACACCAAACTGAGCATCAGGGGCTACCGCTCACGCGTAATATTTTTATATATCTTAAATACATACCTCAAAGCCTGTTAGAAGGCTGGCACAGGCTTCAGTCAGCCCGCTCTTGGCGGACTGAACTTTCTGGATCACCACACTCATAATAGTGCGGTGCTCCTCGTCGACGGAAGCGTCGTTAAGCGCCTCCATCAAATCATCCGGTGCCTCCGGTTGGACGGAGGTCACCGGCGTCGCAGTCTTGCCCTTCTTACGAAGGGGTCGCCTGTCGGACTCTGGAATCACTGAAGGTTCCGGTACGGAGTCTGGCATAGGGCCGGACTTAAAGCCCTTTGGGGTTTTATCCCCTTTGAGCCCGGGTTCCGGGATGTCGCCTTGCAGCGCCTCCAAGGCCACCTCCTCCTAGCTGGGCCCCTTTTCGGACTCCACCCCGGCGTCATCCGCGGCGGGAGGAGACGAGGCGGTCGGAAGTGAGGTGCTATTCACCTCCGACGAATCCAAGGAGCCGCTCGACGAATGGTCGAGCCCGTCCTTGGGCGGGCTGCACGGTTATACTCGGCATCAAAAGATGTTGTGCGACAAATGGAACGCCATGAGTTATTCTGGTGTCCGGACACTTACGATTTCGCTAGGAGCTTGGTCCTTGGTGCCCACCCCTCTTCGTCGTCGTCGGCATTGGCGGTGTAGTCCGGAGGAAGGGTTCTTCCCTTCTTGGACCCTCCGGCCTCCCGAGTTGGGGCGGCCTTCCTTTTCTTCTCTGCCCCTGCTGGGGGAGAGGCCTCTTTTTCCTCCTCCTCGTCTTCGCGGGAGGAGTCCGCCTCGGAGTCATCGGACGATGAGTCCGACAGCACCTGGCGCCGGGAACTCCTTCGAGTTCTCGTGGCTTTCTTCTTGGCCTTCTTTTCCGGCACCACGTGAGGTGCCGGAACCAGCAGCCCCGTCAATCGGGCGTCCGCTGGGTCTTCTGGCAAGGGAGCCGGGCAGTTAACCTGTTCGGACGTCTTCAGCCAATCCTGTCAAAGGTAAGGGAGTTTTAGATCCCGCATAGAGTCAAACTATGAAAAAAGAGTCTCGTAAAGGGTAAAAGAGCTTACCTCGCTGGCTTGATGCTGCGAGCTGAATCCGCGATCTTCGGTAGCGGATGCGGGAGCCTCGGCGCCCTTGAACAGCACCTTCCACGCATCTTCGTACGTAGTGTCGAAGAGCCGGCTCAAGGTTCGGTGCTGTGCCGGATCAAACTCCCACAAGTTGAAGGCCCGTTGCTGGCATGGGAGGATCCGCGGATGAGCATAACTCTGACTACGTTGACAAGCTTGAGCTTCTTGTCCACCAGGTTCCGGACGCAGGTTTGGAGTCCGGTCAGCTCTTCCGAATTACCCCACGTTAGGCCCGTCTCTTTCCATGAGGTGAGCCGTGTAGGGAAGCCAGATCGGAATTCGGGGGCCGCCGCCCATTGAGAGTCGCGCGGCTCGGTGATGTAGAACCACCCCGATTGCCACCCCTTTATGGTCTCCATGAAGGAGCCCTCGAGCCATAGGACGTTGGCCATCTTGCCCACCATGGCACCTCCGCACTCCGCTTGGCGCCCGCCCACTACCTTGGCTTGACATTGAAGGTCTTCACCATAAGTCAAGTGGGGCTGGATGCAGAGGAAGGCCTCACCTGCGACGATAAACGCCGAGATGTTGAGGATGAAATTCGGGGCCGATCGTGGAAATCTAGGCCGTAGTAGAACATGAGCCCCTGACAAATGGTTGAAGTGGAAACCCTAGTCCGCGGAGGAAGTGGGGAGGAACACCACCTCTCATGGGGCCTGGGGGTGGGATGAGCTGCCCTTGTTGGGGAGCCGATGCGCGATGTCGTCGGACAAGTATCCGGCCTTCCGCGGCTTTTTGATGTGCCCCTCTGTGATGGAGGAGGCCATCCACTTGCCTCCCGCTCCGGACATAGTTGGAGAAGGTTGAGGTGGGATGTGCGGACTTGGGCACTGGAGCTCGAGTGCGCGGAAATGGATAAGCAAAGGAGGAAGAAGGCGTGTGTGAAAAGGTGGACCCCTATCCCCTTATATGGACGGACAGAGCTATGCGTCCCCACCGGCCTGATAAAACTCGCTTATCTCCCAAGCGCCGTAATCAATGGCGCGGTTGGGTTACCCACGCCCGTATTGATGAGATTCCCGGAATAAGGGGACACGATCTCTGCTTTGACAAGACGTAGCAAGGAAACCGCCTCGCTAAACGCGCTGAGGTGGGACAGTAAAAACGATTCGAATAAAGGCTTGGCCGTGGTGTGATGTCACGCCGCGGAATACATCAGTAGATTGAACTTGTGTAAATATTATTCTCTCTACGGTGGTACGTGGAACTTATTTTGCAGAGCCGGACACTATCCTTGTGTTCAAAATCTTCTATGAAGTATTCGGAGGAGGAACCCGCCTTGCAATGTCGAAGACAATATGCGCGCCGGACTCGTCGTCATTAAAGCCTGGTTTAGGGGCTACTGAGGGAATCCTGGATTAGGGGGTGTCCGGATGGCCGGACTATAGCCTTTGGCCGGACTCCTGGACTATGAAGATACAAGATTGAATACTTTGTCTCGTGTCCGGATGGGACTTTCCTTGGCATGGAAGGCAAGCTTGGCGATACGGATATGAAGATCTCCTACAATTGTAACCGACTCTGTGTAACCCTAACCCTATTCGGTGTCTATATAAACTGGAGGGTTTTAGTCCGTAGGACGAACAACAATCATACCATAGGCTAGCTTCTAGGGTTTAGCCTCTCTGATCTCATGGTAGATCTACTCTTGTACTACCCATATCATCAATATTAATCAAGCAGGAGTAGGGTTTTACCTCCATCGAGAGGGCCCGAACCTGGGTAAAAACATCGTGTCCCTTGTCTCCTGTTACCATCCGCCTAGACGCATAGTTCGGGACCCCCTACCCGAGATCCGCCGGTTTTGACACCGACACCTAGGTTTCCTCCGCTTCCTCGCCATCAATCGCTTCTTCTCGAGCTCCCATTTGCCGTCGTCCACCATCGATATCCATCACCTTGATTCTCCTCTGGTTCCCCTGAGATGCACGATCTCGCCCCTATTTCACAAGCAGCTCACACCACATGTATATGCAGGAGCACACGAAAATGAAAATTTACGTGGTACTGCTAGGTACCAACAATGTTGGGGAACGTAGTAATTTAAAAAAAATTCCTATGCACATGCAAGATCATGGTGATGCATAGCAACGAGAGGGGAGAGTGTTGTCCACGTAACCTCGTAGACCGAAAGCGGAAGCGTTAGGAAAACGCGGTTGATGTAGTCGTACGTCTTCATGATCCGACCGATCAAGTACCGAACTCACGGCACCTCCGAGTTCAGCACACGTTCAGCTTGATGACGTCCCTCGAACTCCGATCCAGCCGAGCTTTGAGGGATAGTTCCGTTAGCATGACAGCGTGGTGACGATGATGATGTTCTACCGACGCAGGGCTTCGCCTAAGCACCGCTACGATATTATCGAGGTGGATTATGGTGGAGGGGGGCACCGCACACGGCTAATAGATCTCAAGGATCAATTGTTGTGTCTATGGGGTGCCCCCTCCCCCGTATATAAAGGAGTGGAGGAGGGGGCGGCCAAGGGGGGTGGTGCGCCCTAGGGGGGAGTCCAAACCCGACCGGGAATAGGACTCCCCCCTTTCCTATTAGGAGAGGAAGAGGGAAGGAAGAGGAGGGAGGGAAGAAGTAAAGGGGGGCGGCCCCTTCCCAATTCGGATTAGGCTTGGGGGAGGGGCGTCCCCTACTTTGCTCCTTTCCCCTCCTTTCCACTAAGGCCCAATAAGGCCCATATACCTCCCGGGGGGTTCCGATAACCTCCCGAAGCTCCAGTATTGTCCCAATCTCACCCGGAACCTTTCCAGTGTCCAAATATAGTCGTCCAATATATCGATCTTTATGTCTCGACCATTTTGAGACTCCTTGTCATGTCCATGATCACATCCGGGACTCCTAACAATCTTTGGTACATCAAAACTCATAATAAAACTATCAACGAAACCTTAAGCGTGCGGACCCTACGGGTTCGAGAACTATGTAGACATGACCGAGACACGTTTCCGGTCAATAACCAATAGCAGAACCTGGATGCTCATATTGGCTCCTACATATTCTACGTAGATCTTTATCGGTCAAACCGCATAACAACAGACGTTGTTCCCTTTATTATCGGTATGTTACTTGCCCGAGATTCGATCGTCGGTATCTCAATACCTAGTTCAATCTCGTTACCGGCAAGTCTCTTTACTTGTTATGTAATGCATCATCCCGCAACTAACTCATTAGCTACATTGCTTGCAAGGCTTATAGTGATGTGCATTACCGGGAGGGCCCAGAGATACCTCTCCGATAATCGGAGTGACAAATCATAATCTCAAAATACGCCAACTCAACATGTACCTTCGGAGACACCTGTAGAGCACCTTTATAATCACCTAGTTACGTTGTGACGTTTGGTAGCACACAAAGTGTTCCTCCGGTAAACGGGAGTTGCATAATCTCATAGTTATAGGAACGTGTGTAAGTCATGAAGAAAGCAATAGCACATACTAAACGATTAAGTGCTAAGCTAACAGAATGGGTCAAGTCAATCACATCATTCTCCTAATGATGTGATCCCGTTAATCAAATGACAACTCATGTCTATGGTTAGGAAACTTAACCATCTTTGATTAACGAGCTAGTCAAGTAGAGGCATACTAGTGACACTATGTTTGTCTATGTATTCACACATGTATTATGTTTCCGATTAATACAATTCTAGCATGAATAATAAACATTTATCATGATATAAGGAAATAAATAATAACTTTATTATTGCCTCTAGGGCATATTTCCTTCAGTCTCCCACTTGCACTAGAGTCAATAATCTAGTTCACATCGCCATGTGATTTAACACCAATATTCATATATGTATATGATTAACACCCATAGTTCACATCGTCATGTGACCAACACCCAAAGGGTTTACTAGAGTCAATAATCTAGTTCACATCGCTATGTGATTATCACCCAAAGAGTACTAAGGTGTGATCATGTTTTGCTTGTGAGAGAAGCTTAGTCAACGGGTCTGTCACATTTAGAGCCGTACGTATTTTGCAAATATTCTATGTCTACAATGCTCTACATGGAGCTACTCTAGCTAATTGCTCCCACTTTCAATATGTATCCAGATTGAAACTTAGAGTCATCTGGATCGGTGTAAAAGCTTGCACCAATGTAACTCTTTACGACGGGCTCTTTTAACACTTCCATAATCAAGAAATAATTCCTTAGTCCTCATTAAGGATATTCTTGACCAATGTCCAGTGATCTACTCCTAGATCACTATTGTACTCCCTTGCCAAATTCAGAGCAAGGTATACAATAGGTCTGGTACATAGCATAGCATACTTTATAGAGCCTATGACTGAGGCATAGGGAATGACTTTCATTCTCTTTTCTATTTTCTGCTGTTGTCGGGATTTGAGTCTTACTCAATTTCACACCTTTGCAACACAGGCAAGAACTCTTTCTTTGACTGTTCCATTTTGAACTACTTCAAAATCTTGACAAGGTATGTACTTATTTGAAAAACTTATCAAGCGTCTTGATCTGTCTCAATATATCTTGATGCTCAATATGTAAGTAGCTTTACTAAGGTATTTCTTTTAAAGAACTCCTTTCAGATACTCCTTTATGCTTTCCAGAAAAATTCTACATCATTTCTTATCAACAATATGTTACTCACATATATTTATTAGAAAGGCGGTAGTGCTCCCACTCACTTTATTGTAAATACAGGCTTCACCGCAAGTCTGTATAAAACTATATGCTTTGATCAACTTATCAAAGCATATATTCCAACTCTGAGATGCTTGCACCAGTCCATAGATGGATCGCTGGAGCTTGCACATTTTGTTAGCACCTTTAGGATTGACAAAACCTTCTGGTTGCATCATATACAACTCTTTTTTAAGAAAACCATTAAGGAATGCAGTTTTGACATCCATTTGCCAGATTTCATAAAATGTGGCAATTGCTAACATGATTCGGATAGACTTAAGCATCGCTACAGTTGAGAAAATCTCATTGTAGTCAACACCATGAACTTGTCGAAAACCTTTTTGCGATAAGTCTAGCTTTGTAGATAGTAACACTACTATCAGCGTCCATCTTCCTCTTGAAGATCCATTTATTATTAATGACTCACCGATCATCGAGAAAGTCAATCAAAGTCCATACTTTTGTTCTCATACAAGGATCCCATCTCAGATTTCATGGCCTCAAGCCATTTCACGGAATCTGGGCTCATCATCGCTTCCTCATAGTTCGTAGGTTTATCATTGTCAAGTAACATGACTTCCCGAATAGGATTGCCGTACCACTCTGGTGCGGATCTTACTCTGGTTGACCTACGAGGTTCGGTAGTAACTTGATCTAAAGGTTCATGATCAATATCATTAGCTTCCTCACTGATTGGTGTAGTCGTCACAGGAACCGGTTCATGTGATGAACTATTTTCCAAGAAGGGAGCAGGTACAATTACCTCATCAAGTTCTACTTTCCTCCCACTCACTTCTTTCGAGAGAAAATCCTTCTCTAGAAAGGATCCATTCTTAGCAACGAATGTTTTGCCTTCGGATCTGTGATAGAAGGTGTACCCAACAGTTTCCTTTGGGTATTCTATGAAGACGCACTTCTCCGATTTGGGTTCGAGCTTATCAGGTTGAAACTTTTTTCACATAAGCACCGCAACTCCAAACTTTAAGAAACGATAGCTTAGGTTTATTGCTAAACCATAGTTCATACGATGTCGTCTCAACGGATTTAGATGGTGCCCTATTTTAACGTGAATGCAGCTATCTCTAATGCATAACCCTAAAACGATATTGGTAAATCGGTAAGAGATATCATTGATTGCACCATATCAAATAAAGTGCGGCTATAATGTTTGGACACACCGTTACACTATGGTGTTTCAGGTGGCATGAATTTGTGAAACTATTCCACATTATTTTAACTGAAGGCCAAACTCGTAACTCAAATATTCATCTCTACGATCAGATCGTAGAATCTTTATTTTCTTGTTACGATGATTTTCCACTTCAGTCTGAAATTCTTTGAACCTTTCAACTATTTCAGACTTATGTTTCATCAAGTAGATATACCCATATCTGCTTGAATCATCTGTGAAGGTTAGAAAATAACGATACCCGCCACGAGCCTTAATACTCACTGGTCTGCATACATCAGTATGTATTATTTCCAACAAGTTAGTAGCTTGTTCCATTGTTCCGGAGAACGAAGTTTTTAGTCATCTTTCCCAGAAGGCACGGTTTGCAAGAATCAAATGATTCATAACCAAGTGATTCCGAAAATCCATCTTTATGGAGTTTCTTCATGCGCTTTACACCGATATGACCCAAATGGCAGTGCCACAAATAAGTTGCACTATCATTATTAACTTTGCATCTTTTGGCATCATTATTATGAATATATGTATCATTATGATCGAGATCCAACAAACTATTTTCATTGGGTGTATGACCATTGAAGGTTTTATTCATATAAACAGAACAACAATTATTCTCTGACTTTAAATGAATAACCATATTGCAATAAACATGATCAAATTATATTCATGCTCAACGCAAATGCCAAATAACATTTATTTAGGTTTAACACTAATCCCTAAAGTATAGGGAGTGTGTGATGATGATCATATCAATCTTGGAACTACTTCCAACACTCATCGTCACTTCCCCTTCAACTAGTCTCTGTTTATTCTGTAACTCCTATTTCGAGTTACTAATCTTAGCAACCGAACAAGTATCAAATACTCAGGGGCTACTATAAACACTAGTAAGGCACACATCAATAACATGTATATCAAATATACCCTTGTTCACTTTGCCATCCTTCTTATCCACCAAATATTCAGGGCATTTCCGCTTCCAGTGACCATTTCCTTTGCAGTGTAAGAACTCAGTTTCAGGCTTTGGTCCAGCTTTGGGCTTCTTTGCGGGAGCGACAACTTGCTTGTCATTCTACTTGAAGTTCCCTTTCTTTCCCTTTGCCCTTTTCTTTAAACTAGTGGTCTTGTCAATCATCAACACTTGATGCTCTTTTTTTGATTTCTACCTTCGTCGATTTCAACATCACGAAGAGCTCAGGAATCGTTTTCGTCATCCCTTGCATACTATAGTTCATCATGAAGTTCTAGTAAGTTGGTGATGGTGACTAGAGAACTCTGTCAATCACTATCTTATCTGGAAAATTAACTCCCACTTGATTCAAGTGATTGTAGTACCCAGACAATCTGAGCACATGCTCACTAATTGAGCAATTCTCCTCCAACTTTTAGCTATAGAACTTGTTGGAGACTTTATATCTCTCAACTCGGGTATTTTCTTGAAATATTAACTTCAACTCCTGGAACATCTCATATCGCCCATGACGTTCAAAACATCTTTGAAGTCCCGATTCTAAGCCGTTAAGCATGGTGCACTAAACTATCTAGTAGTCATCATATTGCGCTAGCCAAACATTCATAATGTCTGCATCTGCTCCTGCAATAGGTCCGTCACCTAGCGGTGCATCAAGGACATAATTCTTCTGTGCAGCAATGAGGACAATCCTCAGATCATGGATCCAATCCGCATCATTGCTACTAACATCTTTCAACACAGTTTTCTCTAGGAACATATCAAAATAAACATATGAAAGCAACAACGCGAGCTATTGATCTACAATATAATTTGCAAAATACTACCAGGACTAAGTTCATGATAAATTTAAGTTTAATTAATCATATTATTTAAGAACTCCCACTTAGATAGACATCCCTCTAATAATCTAAGTGATCACGTGATCCAAATCAACTAAACCATGTCCGATCATCACGTGAGATGGAGTAGTTTTCAATGGTGAACATCACTATGTTGATCATATCTACTATATGATTCATGCTCGACCTTTCGGTCTCAGTGTTCCGAGGCCATATCTGTATATGCTAAGCTCGTCAAGTTTAACCTGAGTATTCCGCGTGTGCAATTGTTTTGCACCCGTTGTATTTGAACGTAGAGCCTATCACACCCGATCATCACGTGGTGTCTCAGCACGAAGAACTTTTGCACGGTGCATTACTCGGGAGAACACTTATACCTTGAAATTTAGTGAGAGATCATCTTATAATGCTACCGTCAATCAAAGCAAAATAAGATGCATAAAGGATAAACATCACATGCAATCAATATAAGTGATATGATATGGCCATCATCATCTTGTGCTTGTGATCTCCATCTCCGAAGCACCGTCATGATCACCATCGTCACCAGCGCGACATCTTGATCTCCATCGTAGCATCGTTGTTGTTTCGCCACCTATTGCTTCTACGACTATCGCTACCGCTTAGTGATAAAGTAAAGCAATTACAGGGCGATTGCTTTGGATACAATAAAGCGACAACCATATGGCTCCTGCCAGTTGCTGATAACTCGGTTACAAAACATGATTATCTCATACAATAAAATATAGCATCACGTCTTGACCATATCACATCACAACATGCCCTGCAAAAACAAGTTAGACGTCCTCTACTTTGTTGTTGCAAGTTTTACGTGGCTTCTACGGGCTGAGCAAGAACCGTTCTTACCTACGCATCAAAACCACAACGATAGTTCGTCAAGTTAGTGTTGTTTTAACCTTCTCAAGGACCGGGCGTAGCCACACTCGGTTCAACTATAGTTGGAGAAACTGACACCCTCCAGCCACCTATGTGCAAAGCACGTCGGTAGAACTAGTCTCGCGTAAGCGTACGCGTAATGTTGGTCTGGGCCGCTTCATCCAACAATACTGCCGAACCAAAGTATGACATGCTGGTAAGCATTATGACTTGTATCGCCCACAACTCACTTGTGTTCTACTCGTGCATATAACATCTACACATAAAACCAGGCTCGGATGCCACTGTTGGGGAACGTAGTAATTTCAAAAAAATGCCTACGCACACGCAAGATCATGGTGATGCATAGCAACGAGAGGTGAGAGTGTTGTCCACGTACCCTCGTAGACCGAAAGCGGAAGCGTTAGCACAACGTGGTTGATGTAGTCATACGTCTTCACGATCCGACCGATCAAGTACCGAACACACGGCACCTCCAAGTTCAGCACACGTTCAGCTTGATGACGTCCCTCGAACTCCGATCCAGCAGAGCTTTGAGGGAGAGTTCCGTTAGCACAACGGCGTGGTGACGATGATGATGTTATACCGACGCAGGGCTTCGCCTAAGCACCGCTACGATATTATCGAGGTGGATTATGGTGGAGGGGGGCACCGCACAGGGCTAATAGATCTCAAGGATCAATTGTTGTGTCTATGGGGTGCCCCCCCTCACCCGTATATAAAGTTGCGGAGGATGGGGCCGACCAAGGGGGGTGGCGCGCCCTAGGGGGGAGTCCAACCCCCACCGGGAGTAGGACTCCCCCTTTCCTATTAGGAGAGGGAGAGGGAAGGAAGAGGAGGGAGGGAAGAAGGAAAGGGGGGCTTCCCAATTCGGATTGGGCTTGGGGGGGCCTCCTTTGCTCCTTTCCCCTCCTTTCCACTAAGGCCCAATAAGGCTCATATACCTCCCGGGGGGTTCCGATAACCTCTCAGAGCTCCGCTATTGTCCCAATCTCACCCGAAACCTTTCTGGTGTCCAAATATAGTCGTCCAATATATCGATCTTTATGTCTCAACCATTTCGAGACTCCTCGTCATGTTCGTGATCACATCCGGGACTCCGAACAATCTTCGGTACATCAAAACTCATAAACTCGTAACAAAACTGTCAACGAAACCTTAAGTGTGCGGACCCTACGGGTTCGAGAACTATGTAGACATGACCGAGACACGTTTTCGGTCAATAACCAATAGCGGAACCTGGATGCTCATATTGGCTCCTACATATTCTACGAAGATCTTTATCGGTCAAACCGCATAACAACATACGTTGTTCCCTTTGTTATCGGTATGTTACTTGCCCGAGATTCGATCGTCGGTGTCTCAATACCTAGTTCAATCTCGTTACCGGCAAGTCTCTTTACTCGTTATGTAATGCATCATCCCGCAACTAACTCGGTAGCTACATTTCTTGCAAGGCTTATAGTGATGTGCATTACCGAGAGGGCCCAGAGATACCTCTCCGACAATCGGAGTGACAAATCCTAATCTCGAAATACGCCAACTCAACATGTACCTTCGGAGACACCTGTAGAGCACCTTTATAATCACCCAGTTACGTTGTGACGTTTGGTAGCACACAAAGAGTTCCTCTGGTAAACAGGAGTTGCATAATCTCATAGTTATAGGAACGTGTATAAGTCATGAAGAAAGCAATAGCACATACTAAACGATCAAGTGCTAGGCTGACGGAATGGGTCAAGTCAATCACATCATTCTCATAATGATGTGACAACTCATGTCTATGGTTAGGAAACTTAACCATCTTTGATTAACGAGCTAGTCAAGTAGAGGCATACTAGTGACACTATGTTTGTCTATGTATTCACACATGTATTATGTTTCCGGTTAATACAATTCTAGCATGAATAATAAACATTTATCATGATATAAGGAAATAAATAATAACTTTATTATTGCCTCTAGGGCATATTTCCTTCAAACAGATCTTCACTCGTCCGCGTCGTTGTCAAGATTCGTGCAACTGATTCGTGTATAAGCTCAAAACCATTTCTCATTTCATATACATGGCAATACTGTCATGGAGAGTCTGACAGGTATCCACATACACTAGCGGGTGAAAACACTAGTCAAAAAAGAATCGCTTTTATTTCCTCCCTTAGAAGAAATAAAGGGCGACCTAGCAGCTGCGAGTCCATCTGCCACCGTCTTCCGTTGGTGACCTCGGTCGTCGGTAGTGAGGGGGGTTGATAACCCACAAGTATAGGGGATCGTTTGTAGCCTTCTTCAATAAATAAGAGTGTCGAACCCAACGAGGAGCTAAAGGTAGAACAAATATTCCCTCAAGTTCTATCGGCCACTGATACAACTCTACGCACACTTGACAGTTGCTTTGACTAGAACAAGTATGAAACTATTTTGCAAGAATAAAACTACGAGTACTTTGCGTGAATAAAACTATGAGTAAATTGCAAGACAATAAAAGTGGATAGCTTTTGTCATAAAGAAAGTCATTTGTCTCTAGACAATCGATAACAAGTACCGGTAATCATTCTTGTAATTTTATATGAGGGAGAGGCATGAGCTAACATACTTTCTCTACTTGGATCATATGCACTTATGATTGGACCCCTAGCAAGCTTCCGCGACTACTAAATATTATTAAGGTCATGAAACCCAACCATGGCATTATGTATCAAGTCCTCTTTACTCCGATACGCCATAACCCACTTACTGGGGTTTAAACTTCGGTCACTCTCGCAACCCACCATAAGCGAACCATGAACATATTGCAACACCCTCCAGCGAGGATCCCTCCATTTGCACGACACAGAGGGCACCGTAGAACAGCACCATAAATAAAATATACAATCATACCAACCAAGATCACGATTAACCCACAGGATAAAACCGATCTACTCAAACATTGTAGGATAGCCAAATATCATTGGGAAATAATATATGGAGTTGAGCACCATGTTTAAGTAGAGATTACAGCGGGGAGAAGGTGTGTTGCACCGCTGCATGGAGGGGGAGAGAGTTGGTATTCACGGTAGCAAGATTGTTGGTGTAGATGGCCGTCACGATCCTTACCCCGACGGCACTCCGGCGCCATCGATAGAGGGGGGAGGCCCCTCCTTCTTCTTCTTCCTTGCCCCCCCCCCCTATATGGGAGGAGAGTTCCCCCTCTGGTCCATGGCCTCCATGGCGGCGGAGGGGCAGGAGCCCTTCCGAGATTGGATCTCCCTCTCTGTTCTCTTCTGTTTCGCGCTCCCATATCTGGCCGAAAACCGTTTCTTATATTCCGGGAGATCCATAACTCCAATTGCGCTCAGATTTTAACACGAGTTTTTTTTCTGGATATAAGCTTCCTTGGGCCCGAAGTAGAGCTCCAACCGACGTCCGACGAGGGCACAACCCACCACCACGCGCGAGGGCCTAGGGCGCACCCTAGTGTCTTGTGATCTCTGTGGGCCTACGTTTGCGTAGATTCCACCTCCCAAAAATCACATGTATTCCAAAATAATTCTTCGTAAAATTGTATTGCATTTGGACTTCGTTTGATATGGATATTCTGCGAAACAAAAAACATGCAAAAAAATAGGAACTGGCACTGGGCACTGGATCAATAAGTTAGTCCAATAAATCATATAAAATGTTGCCAAAAATATGTGAAAGTTGTATAATATTGGCATGAAATGAGACAATAAAAAATTATAGATACGGCGGAGACATATCAGCATCCCCAAGCTTAATTCCTGCTCATCCTTGAGTAGGTAAATGATAAAAAATATAATTTTTGATGTGGAATGCTACCTAGCATATACTTGATCATATGTCTAATAATGGCATGAATATTAAGACAATGATGTTGGGGAACGTAGTAATAAATCAAAAAAAAATCCTACGTGTCACCAAGATCAATCTAGGAGATGCTAGCAACGAGAGAGACGGAGTGCATCTTCATACCCTTCAAGATCGCTAAGCGGAAGCGTTACAAGAACGCGGTTGATGGAGTCGTACTCGCGGCGATTCGATTCGCGGAAGATCTGATCTAGCGCCGAAGGACGGCGCCTCCGCGTTCAACACACGTACAGCCCAGGGACGTCTCCTCCTTCTTGATCCATCAAGGGGAGAGGAGAAGTTGAGGGAGAACTCCGGCAGCACGACGGCGTGGTAGTGGAGCTCGTGGTTCTCCGGCAGGGCTTCGCCAAGCACTACGGAGGAGGAGGTGTAGGAGGAGGGAGGCCTGTGCCAGGGGAAGGGGTGCTGCCGACCTCTCTCTCCCTCACTCTATATAGGGGAAAGGGGGGAGGAGGAGGCGCCCTAGGGTTTCCCTAGGGGAGGGGCGACGGCCACAGGGGAATTCTAGATGGGTTTGGGCGCCCCCACCCCTGGGAAACTTGCCCCCGAGCCGGGAGGTGTGGCTGCCCTAGGGGAGGTGCCCCTACCTCTTCAGGTTACGTGAGATGGGGTGGGAGGGGCGCACAACCCCTTAGTGGGCTGATGTGCCGCCTCCCCTTGGCCCATAAGGCCCCCAACGTTTGCCGGGGCCTCCGAAACCCCTTTCGGACACGCTGGTCGTCACCCGGTACTCCCAGAACTATTCCAGACTCCAATACCCTTCGTCCAATATATCGATCTTCACCTCCGTACCATTCCGGAGTTCCTCGTCACGTGTGGGATCTCATCCGGGACTCCGAACAACCTTCGGTAACCACATAATATTCCCATTACAACTCTAGCGTCACCGAACCTTAAATGTGTAGACCCTACGGGTTCGGGAACCATGCAGACATGACCGAGACACCTCTCCGGCCAATAACCAATAGCGGGATCTGGATAACCATATTGGCTCCCACATGTTCCATGATTATCTCATCGGATGAACCACGATATCGGGGATTCAACCAATCCCGTATACAATTTCCTTTGTCTCTCAGTATGTTACTTACCCGAGATTCAATCGTTGGTATCCCTATATCTTGTTCAATCTCGTTACCGGCAAGTCTATTTACTCGTTCTGTAACGCATGATCCCGTGACTAACTCCTTAGTCACACTGAGCTCATTATGATGATACATTACCGAGTGTGCCCAGAGATACCTCTCCGTCATACGGAGTGACAAATCCTAGTCTCGATTCGTGCCAACTCAACCATACTTTCGGAGCTACCTGTAGTGCACCTTTATAGTCACCCAGTTACTTTGTGACATTTGATACACCCAAAGCATTCCTACGGTATCCGGGAGTTGCAAAATCTCATGGTCTAAGGAAATGATACTTGACATTAGAAAAGCTCTAGCGAATGAACTACACGATCTTGTGCTATGCTTAGGATTGGGTCTTGTCCATCACATCATTCTCCTAATGATGTGATCCCTTTATCAACGACATCTAATGTCCATGGTGAGGAAACCACAACCATGTATTGATCAACGAGCTAGTCAACTAGAGGCTCACTAGGGACATGTTGTGGTCTATGTATTCACACATGTATTACGGTTTCCGGTTAATACAGTTATAGCATGAACAATAGACAATTATCATGAACAAGGAAATTTAATAATAACCATTTTATTATTGCCTCCAGGGCATATTTCTAACAGTCTCCCACTTGCACTAGAGTCAATAATCTAGTTGCATTGTGATGAATCGAACACCCATAGTTCACATCGCCATGTGAGTAACACCCAAAGAGTTTACTAGAGTCAATAATCTAGTTCACATCACCATGTGATTAAGACTCAATGAGTTCTGGGGTTTGATCATGTTATGCTTGTGAGAGAGGTTTTAGTCAACGGGTCTGCAACATTCAGATTAGTATGTACTTCGCAAATCTCTATGTCATATCATAGATGCTGCTTCCACGCTCCACTTGGAGCAATCCCAAATGGTTGCTCCACTATACGTATCCAGTTTGCTACTCAGAGTAATCTGGATAGGTCTTAAAGCATGCATCGACGTAACCCTTTACGCCGAACTCTTTATCACCTCCAAAACCGAGAAACATTTCCTTATTCCTCTAAGGACAATTTTGACCGCTGTCCAATGATCCACTCCTGGATCACTCTTGTACCCCCTTGCCAGACACGTGGCAAGGCACATATTAGGTGCGGTACACAGCATGGCATATCGGATAGAGCCTATGGCTAAGGCGTAGGGGACGACCTTCATCCTTTCTCTTTCTTCTGCCATGGTCGAGCCTCAAGTCTTAACTTCACACCTTACAACTCAGGCAAGAACTCCTTCTTTGACTGATCCATTTTAATTCCTTCAAAATCATGTCCAGGTATGTGCTCTGTGAAAGTCTTATCATGCGTCTTGATCTATCTCTATAGATCTTGATACCTAATATGTAAGCAGTTTTACTCAGGTCTTCCTTTGAAAAAACTTCATTCAAACAACCCTTTATGCTTTCCATAAATTCTGCATCATTTCTGATCAACAATATGTCATCCACATATACTTATCAAAAATGTTGTAGTGCTCCCACTCACTTTCTTGCAAATACAAGTTTCTTGCAAACTTAGTATAAACCCAAAAGCTTTGATCACCTCATCAAAGCATATGTTCCAACTCCGAGATGCTTGCTCCAGTCCATAGGAGGATCGTTGGAGTTTGCATACCTTTTAGCATCCTTAGGATTGACAAAACCTTCTGGTTGTATCATATACAGCCTTGCCTCACGGAAACCGTCAAGGAAACTTTGTTTTGATATCCATCTGCCAGATTTCGTGAATTAAAAATGTAGTAACTGCTAACATAATTCTAGCAGACTTTAGCATCGCTATGATTGAGAAAGTCTCATCACAGTCAACTCCGTGAACTTGTCGGAAACTTCTTTCAGACAAGTCGAGCTTCATAAATGGTGACATTACCATCAGCGTCTGTCTTCTTCTTAAAGATCCATTTATTCTCAATGGCTTGCCGATCATCGGGCAAGCCCACCAAAGTCCATAGTTTGTTCTCATACACGGATCCTTTCTCGGATTTCATGGCTCCTAGCCATTTGTTGAAATCCGGGCCCACCATCGCTTCTCCATAGCACGTATGTTCACTGTTGTCCAACAACATGGCCTTTAAGACGGGGTTACTACTCAGAAGTTGTACTCGCCCTTGTCCAGTGGCGGACCAGGATTGGCTGACGCCCCGGGCGAGAAACTAAGGGCTAAAAACTACCCTAAAAAAATTCCAGTTTCAAGGCATACGAAAGTGAATCTATATTGCACAACTAATAATACACCAAACATAATATTCAATGGCAATATTTGTTCCATGATGGGTTAACTAATAAAGCAAGAAAAATCAAAAGAAATATGTAGCGTATATAAATGATACGAAAGATTGATACAAAATCAATGGATTGATTGATCTGAGCCTCCCATGACTATATCTTCAATAGCAGAAGATGCTAAACCTTGAATAATAATTTTTGAAATGCAAATCAGTGTATAATGTTGCAGGTAAAAGGAGTTAATAATAGATGCAAAATTTGAGAACTTACGTCTAGGATAAGGCAAAAGGCATCTGCGATTGCGATAACCTTAAAATTGATCAATGAACTTGAAAAAATGAATTCAATGTCTTGTTTCTGTTACTCATCTTTCCTTCCTATAAGATCTTATAGAAACAAAATTCCTAAATGTCTAAATAGGTTTCCACATCTAACAATCTGTGGCATCTAGCAGTGAAAATCATCATTAAACAGTGACATCTACTAGAAAACAAAACAAACGCATCCAGGCATTAAGCAATACCTCTCTGCTCTGCTCAGTATTGTGGCTCGGCTCCTCGCAAACCAGCACCTCCCCGGACGCCAGGAAGAAGAGATCGAGCACCTCGCGGACGCCAAGCCTCGCAGGACGGAGCAGCAGCGCGTAGCGCGGCAGTGGCGCAACCTGATGCCCGCATGACCGTAGAAGGGATCAAAGGGGCGGGCAACGGACCGAGGGGGCAGGGACGGCTGGTCCTGGTCGCCTAGGGTTTGTCCAATTCGGAGGAAGAAGGGGCGGCTGGTTTCATTCGTCCAATTAGCCGGGCTGCCTGGGCTTGGAAGTGGGATGCGCCCCAGGCCGAACCAATTATATATAGGCTAAGAAAAATCCCACGCCCCAGGCAATGTCCTGGGCTGCCTGGGCCCAGATCCGCCCATGCCCTTGTCGACCTACGAGATTCGAGAGTAACTTGATCTAAAGCTTCATGATCATCATCATTAGCTTTCTCTTCAAATGACGTAGGTGCCACAGAAACATCTTTCTGTGCCACGCTACTATCTGGTTTAAGTAAAGGTTCAGCAACCTCATCAAGTTGTATCTTCCTCCCACTCAATTCTTTTGAAAGAAACTCTTTCTCGAGAAAGGACTTGTTCATAGTGACGAACACTTTGCCCTCAGATCTGAGATAGAAGGTATACCCAATTGTCTTCCTTGGGTATTCTATGAAGACACAATTTTCCTCTTTGGGTTCAAGCTTTTCTGGTTGAAGCCTTTCGACATAAGCATCGCAGCCCCAAACCTTAAGAAACGACAACTTAGGTTTCTTGCCAAACCATGGTTCATACGGTGTCATTTCCATGGACTTAGATGGTGCCCTATTTGAAGTGAATGTAGTTGCCTCTAATGCATAACCCCAAACGACAGTGGTAGATCGGCAAGAGCCATCATAGAACGCACCATATCCAATAAGGTTCGATTACGACGTTCGGACACACCATTACGCTATGGTGTTCCAGGTGGCGTCAACAGTGAAACTATTCCAACTTGTCTTAAGTGATTCCAAACTCATAACTCAGATACTCTCCCTTTGATCAGATCGTAGGAACTTGATCTTCTTGTTACAATGATTCTCAACTTCACTCCAAAATTGCTTGAACTTTTCAAACATTTCAGACTTATGCTTCATTAAGTAAATATACCCATATCTACTCAATTCATCGGTGAAGGTGAGAAAATAACGATATCCACCACACGCGTCAACACTCATCGGACCGCACACATCAGCATGTATGATTTCCTACAAGTCACTTACCCGTTCCTTTGTTCTAGAAAACAGGGTTTCAGTCATCTTGCCAATGAGGCTGGTTCGCATGTGTCAAGTGATTCAAAATCAAGTGACTTCAAAAGTCCATCGTCATGGAGGTTCTTCATGCACTTTACACAAATATGACCTAAGCAGCAGTGCCACAAGAAGGTGGTACTATCATTATCAACTCTACATCTTTTGGCATCAATGTTATGAACATGTGTATCACTACGACCGAGATTCAATAAACCATTCACATTGGGTGCATGACCATAGAAGGTGTTATTCATGTAAACAGAATAACCATTATCCTCTGACTTAAATGAGTAATCATATTGCAATAAACATGATCTAATCATGTTCATGCTCAACGCAGACACCAATGCAAACAACATATATCTAGGTTCAACACTAATCCCAAAGGTAGTGGGAGCGTGCGCTGGTGATCACATCAACCATGGAAACACTTCCAACACACATCGTCACCTCGCCCTTAGCTAGTCTCCGTTTCTTCCGTAGCTTTTGTTTCGAGTTATCAGTCTTAGCAACTGAACCGATATATAATACCCAGGTGCTACTAGGAGTACTAGTAAGGTACACATCAATAACACATATATCAAATATACTTTTGTTGAAGTTGCCAGCCTTCTTATCTACCAAGTATTTGAAGCAGTTCCACTACCGATGACTGTTCCCCTTAGAAGCACTTCGTCTCGGGTTTGGGTTCTTGGGTTTCTTCACTAGAGCGGCAACTGGCTTGCCATCCATGAAGTTTCCCTTCTTGCCCTTTCCCTTTTGAAACCACTGGTCTTGTTAACCATGAAAATTTGATGCTCCTTCTTGATTTCTACCTTCACGGCCTTAAGCATGACGAACAACTCCGGGATCATCTTCCCTTCCATGTTATAGTTCATCACGAAGCTCTAGCAGCTTGGTGATAGTGACTGGAGAACACTGTTAATCACTCTCTTATCTGGAAGATTAACTCCCACTTGATTCAAGTGATTGAAGAACCCAGACATTCTGAGCACATGCTCACTGGCTGAGCTATTCTCCTCCATCTTGTAGGCAAAGATCTTGTCAGAGGTCTCAAACCTCTCAATACGGACATGAGCCTGAAATACCAATTTCAGCTCTTGGAACATCTCATATGTTCCATGGCGTTCAAAACGCCTTTGGAGCGCCAGTTCTAAGCCGTAAAGCATGGCGCACTAAACTATCAAGTAGTCATCAGAACGTGTCTGATAGATGTTCACAACATCCACAGACGACGCTAGAGGGGTTGGCACACCTAGCAGTGCATCAAAGACAGAAGCGTTCTGTGTAGTAGTGAGGACAATCCTCAGACTACGGCCCTAGTCCGCACAATTGCTTACAATATCTTTCAACTTAGTATTTCTCTAGGAACGTATTAAAACAGGGAGCTAAAGCGCGAGCCATTGATCTACAACATAATTTGCAAAGACAATTTTGGACTAAGTTCATAATAATTAAGTTCATCTAATCAAATTATTTAATGAACTCCCACTCAGATAGACATCCCTCTAGTCATCTAAGTGATACATGATCCAAATCGACTAGGCCGTGTCCGATCATCACGTGAGACAAACTAGTCATCAACGGTGAACATATCCATGTTGATCGCATCTACTATACGATTCATGTTCGACCTTTCGGTCTCTTGTGTTCCGAGGCCATGTCTGTACATGCTAGGCTCGTCAAGTCAACCTAAGTGTTTCACATGTGCAAATCTGGCTTACACCTGTTGTATGCGAATGTTCGAATCTATCACACCCGATTATCATGTGGTGCTTTGAAACAACGATCCTTCGCAACGGTGCACAGTTAGGGGGGACACTTTTTTGAAATTTTGTGAGGGATCATCTTATTTATGCTACCGTCGTTCTAAGCAAATAAGATGCAAACATGATAAACATCACATGCAGTTCATAAAGTGACATGATATGGCCAATATCATCTTGCGCTTTTGATCTCCATCTTCGAGGCGCGGCATGATCACCATCGTCACCGGCATGACACCATGATCTCCATCATCGTGTCTTCATGAAGTTGTCTCGCCAACTATTACTTCTACTACTATGGCTAACGGTTAGCGAAAAAGTAAAGTAATTACATGGCGTTTATATTGACTCGCAGGTCATAAAATAAATTAAGACAACTCCTATGGCTCCTGCCGGTTGTCATACTCATCGACATGCAAGTCGTGATTCCTATTACAAGAACATGATCAATCTCATACATCACATATATATAATTCATCACATCCTTTTGGCCATATCACATCACATAGCATACCCTACAAAAACAAGTTAGACGTCCTCTAATTGTTGTTTGCATATTTTACGTGGCTGCTATGGGTTTCTAGCAAGAACATTCTTACCTACGCAAAAGCCACAATGGTGATATGCCAATTGCTATTTACCCTTCATAAGGACCCTCTTCATCAAATCCGATCCGACTAAAGTGAGAGAGACAGACACTCACTTGCCACCTTATGCAACAACTGCATGTCAGTCGGTGGAACCTGTCTCACGTAAGCGTACGTGTAAGGTCGGTCCGGGCCGCTTCATCCCACAATGTCGCCGAATCAAGATAAGACTAGTAATGGTAAGCACGTTGAACAAATCATCGCCCACAACTACTTGTGTTCTACTCGTGCATATAATCTACGCATAGATCTAGCTCATGATGCCACTGTTGATGAACATAGTAATAAATCAAAAAAAATTCCTACGTGTCACCAAGATCAATCAAGGAGATGCTAGAAACGAGATAGAGGGAGTGCATCTTCATACCCTTGAAGATTGATAAGCGGAAGCGTTACAAGAACGCGGTTGATGGAGTCGTACTCGCAGCGATTCAAATCGCGGAAGATCCGATCTAGCGCCGAACGGACGGCTGATACGTCTCCAACATGTCTATAATTTTTGATTGTTCCATGCTATTATATTATCTGTTTTGGATGTTTAATGGGCTTTAATATGCTCTTTTACATTATTTTTGGGACTAACCTATTAACCGAAGGCCCAGTGCCAATTCCTGTTTTTTTTGCCTATTTCAGTGTTTTGCAGAAAAGGAATACCAAACGGAATGAAACCTTCACGATGATCTTTCTTGGAACAAACGCAATCCAGAAGACTTGGAGTTGAAGTCTGGAACTCCACGAGGCGGCCACGAGGCAGGAGGGCACGCCCTAGGGGTAGGCGCGCCCCCACCCTTGTGGGCCCCACAAAGCTCCACCGACCTATTTCTTTCGCCTATATATACTCCCATACCCTAAAAATATCAGGGGAGCCACGAAACCACTTTTCCACCGCTGCAACCTTCTGTACCCGTGAGATCCCATCTTGGGGCCTTTTTCCAGCACTCCGCCAGAGGGGGGATCGATCACGGAGGGCTTCTACATCAACACCATAGCCTCTCCGATGATGTGTGAGCAGTTTACCACAGACCTTCGGGTCCATAGTTATTAGCTGGATGGCTTCTTCTCTCTCTTTGATTCTCAATACAAAGTTCTCCTCGATGTTCTTGGAGATCTATTCAATGTAATACTCTTTTGCGGTGTGTTTGCCGAGATCTGATGAATAGTGGATTTATGATCAAGTTTATCTATGAATAATATTTGGTTCTTCTCTGAATTCTTATATGCATGATTTGATATCTTTGCAACTCTCTTCGAATTATCGGTTTAGTTTGGCCTACTAGATTGATCTTTCTTGCAATGGGAGAAGTGCTTAGCTTTGGATTCAATCTTGCGGTGTCCTTTCCCAGTGATAGTAGGGGCAGCAAGGCACGTATTGTATTGTTGCCATCGAGGATAAAAAGATGGGCTTTATATCATACTGCTTGAGTTTATCCCTCTACATCATGTCATCTTGCTTAATGCATTACTCTGTTCTTATGAACATAATACTCTAGATGCATGTTGGATAGCGGTCGATGTGTGGAGTAATAGTAGTAGATGCAGAATCGTTTCGCTCTACTTGACACGGACATGATGCTTATATTCATGATCATTGCCTAGATATTCTCATAACCATGCGCTTTTCTGTCAATTGCTCGGCAGTAATTTGTTCACCCACCGTAATATATGCTATCTTGAGAGAAGCCACTAGTGAAACCAATGGCCCCCGGGTCTATTTTACATCATATAATCTTCTATTTTACATCATATTAGTTACCCGTCAACTTGCCAATTTCTGTTGCCGTTCTTTTATTTTGCAATCTTTACTTTCCAATCTATACAACAAAAATACCAAAAATATTTATCTTATTATCTTTATCAGATCTCACTTTTGCGAGTGACCGTGAAGGGATTGACAACCCCTTTATCGCATTGGTTGCAAGGTTCTTGATTGTTTGTGCAGGTACTAGGTGACTTGCGTGTTATCTCCTACTGGATTGATACCTTGGTTCTCAAAAACTGAGGGAAATACTTACGCTACTTTGCTGCATCACCCTTTCCTCTTCAAGGGAAAACCAACACATGCTCAAGAGGTAGCAAGAAGGATTTCTGGCGCCGTTGCCGGGGAGATGTACGCTCAAGTCAAGACATACCAAGTACCCATCACAAACTCTTCTCCCTTGCATTTACATTATTTGCCATTCGCATCTCGTTTTCCTCTCCCCCACTTCTAAAACGATTTACGAAAACATTTGCCTTTTCTTCGCCTCTTTTCCGTTCGCTTCTTTTCGCTTGCTTCTTGTGTGCTTGTGTGTTGGATTGATTGTTTGTCACGATGGCTCAAGATAATACTAAATTATGTGACTTTTCCAATACCAACAACAATGATTTTATTAGCACTCCGATTACTCCTATTACCGATGCTGAATCATGTGAAATTAATGTTGCTTTGTTGAATCTTGTCATGAAAGATCAATTTTCTGGCCTTCCTAGTGAAAATGCTGCTACCCATATAAACAACTTTGTTGATTTGTGTGATATGCAGAAGAAGAAAGATGTTGATAATGATATTGTTAAGTTGAAGCTATTTTCGTTTTCTCTTAGAGATCGTGCTAAACTTGGTTCTCTACTTTGCCCAAAAATAGTATTGATTCATGGAATAAGTGCAAAGATGCTTTTATCTCTAAGTATTTTCCTCCCGCTAAGATCATCTCTCTTAGAAACGATATTATGAATTTTAAGCAACTTGATCATGAACATGTTGCACAAGCTTGGGAGAGAATGAAATTAATGATACGTAACTGCCCTACACATGGTTTGAATTTATGGATGATTATACAAAAATATTATGCCGGATTGAATTTTGCTTATAGAAATCTTTAGATTCGGCCGCGGGAGGCACTTTTATGGAAAACACTTTAGGAGAAGCTACTAAACTCCTAGATAATATTATGGTTAATTATTCTCAATGGCACACCGAAAGATCCACTAGTAAAAAGGTTCATGCGATAGAAGAGATTAATGTTTTGAGTGGAAAGATGGATGAACTTATGAATTTTTTTGCTAATAAGAGTGTTTCTTCTGATCCTAATGATATGCCTTTGTCCACTTTGATTGAGAATAATAATGAATCTATGGATGTGAATTTTGTTGGTAGGAACAATTTTGGCCGCTCCCTAGTAATTCCTCTAATAATTATGGTAATTCCTACAACAGCTCTTATGGAAATTTTAATAAGATGCTCTCTGATTTTGAGGCTAGTGTTAAAGAATTTATGAGTTCGCAAAAGAATTTCAATACTTTGATTGAAGAAAAATTGCTTAAGATTGATGAGTTGGCTAGGAACGTGGATATAATTTCTCTTGATGTTGATTCTTGAAACTTAGATCTATTCCACCTAAGCATGATATCAATGAGTCTCTCAAAGCAATGAGAATTTCCATTGATGAGTGCAAAGAAAGAACCGCTAGGATGCGTGCTAAAAAAGATTGCTTTGTGAAGGCGTGTTCTTCTAGTTTTCATGATAATAAAGATGAAGATCTAAAAGTGATTGATGTGACTCCTATTAAATCTTTGTTTTCCAGTGTGAATCTTGATAAAGATGGGATGGAGATGAGTCAACTTTAGTTAAAAGGCGTCCCAATGATTCAGAGTTTTAAGATCTTGATGCTAAAATTAATAAAAGTGGGATTGAAGAGGTCAAAACTTTACATAGCAATGAACCCACTCTTTTGGATTTCAAGGAATTTAATTATGATAATTTCTCTTTGATAGATTGTATTTCATTGTTGCAATCCGTGTTAAATTCTCCTCAGGCTTATAATCAAAATAAAGCTTTCACTAAACATATCGTTGATGCTTTAATGCAATCTTATGAAGAAAAGCTTGAACTAGAAGTTTCTATTCCTAGAAAACTTTATGATGAGTGGGAACCTACTATTAAAATTAAGATTAAAGATTAAGAATGCTATGCTTTGTGTGATCTGGGTGCTAGTGTTTCCATGATTCCAAAAACTTTGTGTGATGTGCTAGGTTTCCGTGAATTTGATGATTGTTCTTTAAATTTGCATCTTGCGGATTCCAAAACCAAGAAACCTATGGGAAGGATTAATGATGTTCTTATTGTTGCAAATAGGAATTATGTGCCCATAGATTTCATTGTTCTTGATATAGATTGCAATCCTACATGTCCTATTATTCTTGGTAGACCTTTCCTTAGAACGATTGGTGCAATTATTGACATGAAAGAAGGAAATATTAGATTCCAATTTCCGTTAAGGAAAGGCATGGAACACTTTCCTAGAAAGAAATTAAATTACCTTATGAATCAATTATGAGAGCCAATTATGGATTGCATACCGAAGATGGCAGTACTTAGATCTATTCTTGTTTTTATGCTTAGCTAGGGGCGTTAAACGATAGTGCTTGTTGGGAGGCCTGTGACGCCCCCGATTCAATCGTACACTAATCATGCACGCAAATGTGTACGATCAAGATCAGGGACTCACGGGAAGATATCACAACACAACTCTAAAAGTAACAATAAGTCATACAAGCATCATAGTACAAGCCAGGGGCCTCGAGGGCTCGAATACAAGTGCTCGATCATAGACGAGTCAACGGAAGCAACAATATCTGAGTACAGACATAAGTTAAACAAGTTTCCATAAAATGGCTAGCACAAACTGGGGTACAGATCGAAAGAGGCGTAGGCCTCCTGCCTGGGATCCTCCTAAACTACTCCTGGTCGTCATCAGCGGCCTGCACGTAGTAGTAGGCACCTCCGGTGTAGTAGGAGTCATCATCGACGGTGGCGTCTGGCTCCTGGGCTCCGGCATCTGGTTGCGACAACCAGGTAGAAGGGAAAGGGGAAAAGAGGGAGAAAAGCAACCGTGAGTACTCATCCAAAGTACTGCAAGCAAGGAGCTACACTACATATGCATGGGTATATGTAAAGGGCCATATCGGTGGGTGAATCTGCAGAATGCCGAATAAGAGGGGGATAGCTAATCATGTCGAAGACTACGCTTCTGGCCACCTCCATCTTGCAGCATGTAGAAGAGAATAGATGGCAAGTTCACCAAGTAGCATCGCATAGCATAATCCTACCCGGCGTCCCCTCCTCGTCTCCCTATTAGAGAGCGATCACCGGGTTGTATCTGGCACTTGGAAGGGTGTGTTTTATTAAGTATCCAGTTCTAGTTGTCATAAGGTCAAGGTACAACTCCAAGTCGTCCTGTTACCGAAGATCATGGCTATTCGAATAGATAAACTTCCCTGCAGGGGTGCACCACATTACCCAACACGCTCGATCCCCTTTGGCCGGACACACTTTCCTGGGTCATGCCCGGCCTTGGAAGATCAACACGTCGCAACCCTACCTAGGCACAACAGAGAGGTCAGCATGTCGGTGTAAATCCTATGGCGCAGGGGTCTAGGCCCATTGCCCATTGCACACCTACACGTTGCGAGGGTGGCCGGAAGCAGACCTAGCCCCCTTAATACAAGTGCAGGCTTACGGTCCAATCCGGCGCGCGCCGCTCAGTCGCTGACGTCACGAAGGCTGCTGATACCACGACGTCGGTTGCCAATATCTTGTCCCACGTGGCGGTTAGTGCATATAAGGTCAACGACCCAACTCAGATCAAATACCAAGATCTCGTTAAGCGTGTTATTATGAAGTAACCGTGGACGCCGACCAGGGCCAGGCCCACCTCTCTCCTAGGTGGTCTCAACCTGCCCTGTCGCTCCGCCACAAAGTAACAGTCGGGGGCCTCCGGGAACCCAGGCCCACCTCTACCGGGATGGAGCCACCTGTCCTTCCAGCCCCCCACATCGGAATCACTTGCGGGTACTCTACAAGCCGACCCAACTTTAGTCACCACATGTATCATATAATATGTATGTAAGTATATACCCGTGATCACCTCCCGAGTGATCACGACCTGGTAGTATAGCATGGCAGACGGACAAGAATGTAGGGCCATCGATGGAATACTAGCATCCTATACTAAGCATGTAGGATTGCAGGTAAAGGTAAAAACAGTAGTAGAAAGGACATGCTATGCATCAGGATAGGATTAACGAAAAGCAGTAAAATGCTACACTACTCTAATGCATGCAGTAGAGAGAAGAATAGGCGATATCTGGTGATCAAGGGGGGGCTTGCCTGGTTGCTCTGCAGACATAAACAGACCCTCGAAGGTGAATTAGTAGATCACTGGTTCAACCACGGTCTCGGGGTCTACAGGAAAGAAGTAACGTAGGGGGAACATAATAAATAACAGAGCAATCAAAGCATCACAAAGCATAACATGGCAATACGCAGTGCTAGGTATGCCCTAACGCGGTAAGAGGTTATACCGGCGAAGGGGGGAAACATCCGGGAAAGTATCCCCGGTGTTTCGTGTTTCCGGACAACCGGAGGGGGAAAGTTGCGTGCACTACAAAAAAAAGACACATCCGTGACATTTTGGGCCGAACGAATTTTTTTTCTGTCATACATATGACACTTCTATGACGATAATTGTGACAAAATTCGGTATCATCATAGATGTGGTGGGCTCCTACTTCTATGACAAAAAACCATGACAGAAAATGGGATTTTCGTCCTGGGCGGGCCGGAGACGCAGCTGCATGACATTCTTTGGGCCGTCCATGACGGAAAAAACCATGGTAGAAGCGAGGGCGAGGAAAATTTCGGGGAGTTCCCGGTTACGGTGGGAGGTCGGGAGGCGAGCGATGCGCGTTTCTCTCGTACACATGCGCGCGTGTGTGCTAGGCGTTGGCTCTAACTGAACCCGAGCGAGGCGTTGGGCTCTAACTGAACCCGAGCGATTGCACTGCAGGCCACGTGTTACTGAACCCGAGCTATCGATCGATGGCTGTTAACTGAAACCGATTGAGCGATTCCTTCGCTATTGCTGCTAACTGAAGCCGATCGATGCTGGCTCAGGGATGAATAGTGAATGTTGCGGGGGGTTGGGGGGGGGGGTTGGATGAACAATGAGCGGTGGCGTTGCCTCTGTATGAACAAGACCCCGTGGTGTGGAGGGCTGGATGAACAGTAGACGGTGGAGGGGTGGTTAAACAATAGCCGGTGGAGTAGCGCGCGGTGGAGGCTGGATGAACAGGAGCTCGCGGAGGCTGGAGGAGGTCGAAGGTAGCCCGTGGAGGTTGGAGGAGGTCCACGGTGGAGATGAACAGTATCCCGTGGAGTCCTGTTTTGTGGTACGCCACACCCCTCCCGATGAACAGGACACCCGTTTCGACGTAGCGCTCCAACACAAGTCTGTTTCGTCCGTTTTGTGGTACGCCACACCCCTCCCGATCAACAGGACCACCGTTTCGACCGTAGGAGGTCCGTTTCATCCGTTTTACGATACGCCACACCCCTCCCGGTCAAATGGACCCTCGTTTCGACCGTAGGAGGTCCGTTTCCTCCTTTTTGCGGTACGCCAGACCCCTCCCGATGAACAGGATCCCGTTTCGAACGTGGTCGGTCGAACACAAGGCCGCTTCTCTGTTGCAGCGATACGCCAGCCTCGCTTCCATCGCTGTTCCATCCAAGCCCTCCCGATGAACACGACCACGCATTCCGTTTCGACCCAGCCGGTTGGCTCCCACGCGTTTCGTTGCCTCCCGATGAACACGACGCATTCCGTTGCCTCCCCATGAACACGACGCATTCTGTTGCCTCCCCATGAACACGACACAACGTTGTTTCTCCGTTCCGACCCAGCCATGTACACGAGCCCTGGCCGTACGTATGCGCGAGTAGGCGTTCGAGACCCCGCCCGTATGTACACATATGTGGCCGTATTTTATTTCTTGCACACTGGCCGTTGTACGTACGTGTACATGCTACGTGCGCGCCTCTACTACGACACGTGCGCGCCTCTACATCGATCAGTATATATGTACGTACACGTTCGCGACCAGAATGACAACGTTACGTACGCTTCGACCAGGTGGGTCCCGACTGTCACGCACTTCCTTGCGTGCGAAAATGTAGCTGGTGGGTCCTGGAAGTCAGGGAGGCGAATCGTTTTTTTCCCGGACGCACTTCCTTGCGTGCGAAGATGTAGCTGGTGGGTCCCAGCAGTCAGGGGGCGAATCGTTTTTTTTGCCCGGACGCACTTCCTTTCTTGCGTGCGAAGATGTAGCTGGTGGGTCCCGGCCGTGGGGCGATCGCTTTTTTTTGCCTGACGCACTTCCTTGCATGCAAAGATGTAGCTGGTGGGTCCCAGCGATGTGGGGAAACATTTTTTCGCGAAATCTGATGGCCCGTCCGGTGGGTCCCAGCTGTCGGTGGAGGAATCATTACTTTCGCGTAATAAGGAGGCACTTCCTTGCTGCGGCCGTGGACCCGGTATCGGCCTCTTCACGTCTGATCCACGTCCGATGGAAGTCGTTCCTTGACCACGTTGACCACGCCGCGCCGAGAGCACCAGGGCGGTGGACGACGGCGAGACCTAGGAAGGGGACGACGCGCAGCCGGGGAAGACACGGCAGTGGAAGCCCGCGCGGAGAGGAGTAGGAGGGTTCACTAGTTCGGCTGCGGTGTGAGGCTGCCGTCGCCGCAGGGTCTGGCCAGTGGTGGGAATAGTAGGGGGCGGTGAGGCCTCCGCTGAAGCACAGCCGGCCACGGGAGGCAGGAGCATGCGGCACGACCGGCGCTGCTTTGGACGGCTGGAGCAAGAAGACCAGAGGTTGAAGAAGACATATGGCCATTGGATGGACATCGTACGGTCACTGGAGCTAGAATCGTTTATATTGACTAAGTTGACAAAGCCCTCCGTCCCCGTCAACTTAGTAGGCCCACAAGTCAGCCTCCTACCAAGGTGGGTCCCAGCTAGCAGGGGGTATTCATTTTTTTATGCGTAATAAGGAGGCACTTCCGGTGGGTCCAAGCTGACAGCAGGGGGAACATTTTTTTCGCGAAATACGGTGGCCCGTCCGGTGGGTCCCAGCAGTCAGGGGAAAACCTTTTTTTCGCGAAATACTGGTGGCCCGTCCAGTGGGTCCCTGCTGTCGGGTGGAGGAATAATTATTTTCCACGTAATAAGGAGGCTCTTCCTTGCGGCTGCCGTGGACCCAGCTGTCAGCCTCTCCACGTACAGTTTTCTTCCGATGGAATTCGGTCGTTGGCCACATTGACCACGCCACACCGAGAGCACCACGGCGGTGGACGACAGCGAGGCCTAGGAAGGGGACGACGCGGAGCCGGGAAGGCGCGGCAGTGGATGCACACGCGGAGAGGAGTACGAGGGTTCACTGGTTATTTCTTGCTGCTGTCGCCAGAGAATAACAGGGTGTGGGTGAGTGGAGTGGAGGGATGGCCTGGCCAGCGGTGGGAGTAGTATGGGGCGGTGAGGCCTCAGCGGCAGCACAGCCGCCACGGGAGGCAGGAGCAAAGCGGCACGACCGGCGCTGCTTTGGGCGGCCGGAGCAAGAAGACCAGAGGTTGAAGAAGCACTACGGCCGTTGGATGGACATCGACGGTCGGTCGAGCTAGAATCGTGCATATTGACTAAGTTGACAAAGCCCTTCGTCCCGTCAACTTAGTAGGCCCACTATCTTGGGTCCCAGCTAGCAAGGGAGTATTCATTTTTTTGTGTAATAAGGAGGCACTTCCTTGCGTGCGAAGATATAGCTGGTGGGTCCGAGCTGTCGGTGGCGGTAACATTTTTTTGCAAAATCTGAGGCCCCTTCGATGGGTCCCGGATGTCGTGGAGGAATAATTATTTTGCGCGTAATAAGGAGGCATTTCCTTGCGTGCGGCCGTGGACCCAGCTGTCAGCCTCTCCACGTACAGTCCACTTCAGATGCATGTCGGTCATTGACCACGCCACGTCGAGAGCACCAGGGCGGTGGACGACGGCGATGCCTAGAAAGGGAACGACACAGAGGCAGGGAAGACTTGGCAGTTGTTTCCCACGCAGAGGGGAGTACGACTGTACGAGGGTTTACTGGTTCGTCTGCCGTCGCCGGAGAATAACAGCAGGAGTGGGACTGTGGGTGAGTAGAGGGATGGCTAGGCCAGCGATGGGAGTACGGTGGGGCGGTGACGCCTGCGCGGCAACAGAGCCGAGCACGGGAAGGAGGGAGCAGGCAGTCCCACCGGCGCTTGTTTGAGCGGCTGGAGCGGGAAGAGCAGAGATTGAAGAAGCACGACGGCCGTTGGATGGACATCCAACAGTATACATGCCATCAGTGGAAAGCCTCAAATCTGTGGAAAACAGCATACAGGCCATCTGCCATTATTTCAAATAATTTACAGCCCATTTGCTAATTCTTACGGGTTTTTTTGGAGCCCATATTCTTTTTATTAGCATTACAACCCATATTGTGGCCACAGTTAAAAAATTATATGAAATTTTCCATATGTTGGTGCGGTCTAAACTGTTTTTTATCCCGAAATTTCGAGTCACATTCAGACTGATTTTAAAAATAAATGTATATCAATATAAAATCCAATAAATTGTCCACGCATAAAAATCAATGCAATTTAAAATCTCGAAATGAAAAAAAGATATTTGAAACTAATTGCGGTTTGATGTGTTTTAAAATGTACAGCCCATTTCTCATTCTTGATAGGCCATTTTCTCGGCCAAATTAATGAAGCTCTCATCGCCTTGAAAGATTTGCAGCCCAACAGGCTCGATAAAGCGACTTACTTGACAAATCACAAAAAACTGGGCTAGCCATTTTCGAAAGAAAAAAAAACTACGAGGCTGGTCTGTGGTAAACATAAAAGAAAAGGCTATCTAGACAGGCCGAGTGTCCCGACAGCCCAGCTTGACACCCTGCTTCCGTCTCAAAAACAAATTAGATAAATGCCACTCCGATTATGGCGATTCATAAAATGCCACTGCAATTTCCAAACTTTGAAAATGCCATCGCAATTTTGCAAACTTGAAAAACGCCATCGCAGTTTGCAAACTTTGAAAACGCCACTCCGGACTTCAAAATGCCGCTAGAAATTGCATGAAATGGCATTTTCAAAGTTTGAAATTGCGATGGCATTTCTTGGATACACCAGATTTGGAGTGGCATTTATCAAATTAACCCAAAACAAAAATAATCGGGCGAGGTTCGGGTCCCGGTGTCAGCGCCATTGTGCAATTCTCGCTTATTGACTACGTTGACAATGGCATGGGACCCGGATGTCGAAATCCACTAGGAGGAGCCATTTTTTATTGGCTTGAAATAAGGAGGCACTTGCTTGCGATCGCCATGACCTTGGCGGGTCCTGCTGTCATCCTCTCCACGCACAATCATCTCCGATTGTGCGCGCCAACTTGGTAGGCCCACAAGTCAGCCTCTAAACCCGTGGAGGACAAATACAACCCATTTAAAAAAATAACAGCCCATTCCATACGTTCAAACGGGAAGTTCAACATTCAAAGCAAAGTAACAGGTCTGATCCACATATAGAGTATTGAACTTCCACGTTGACAACCATCATAGCCAAGTTAACTATCTACTCCCACTAATACTCTAGTAGCGTACAAGTACTAACTTACTCTTAGCTAACTAGACGATGCCGGCCGCCATCTGTGGTACACGCTAAACGCCGGCACCGGCGTCCTGCGCCTCACCTCGGACTTGCAAGAGGTGCGATAGGGCACGTTGCTCGCTGCTGGCCCTTTCCATGCCGGCGTGGTCCACCGAAGCTTCGCTTCCAATCGGAAACCCACTTGACGAGCTGGTAGTAAAATCGGCGTCGTGAACGCGTGCGTCCGACAGCCTCGAGGCTATTTGTCGGGCGCGGCCTCCATGTAGTTGGCTCATTATGGCGCTCGCTTTCGCGACTTCAGCGTCGCCGGCGCTGCTGCTCCATGTCCCGCTGGCGGCGCAAATCAGCGATACGCTGTTCCTCCGCCAGGCGGTCGCGCTCCAACAACTCCTCGATCTCCGCATTGCAATATAAAGACAGATAGAATGCCTCCTCCCTCCTTCTGCCTTCCTGTGAAAAACCGAACTCTAGTTCTGGCGGTGACCGCCTCCGGCGTCGCCTACCGCGGACGGGCGGGGGCATGGCGGACGTGGCGAGCGACGTTGGGCCAGTGGGGGCTTATGAGGATATGACGAGTTGGGTCACGGTGCCACCGGAGAAGGCCGGGAAACAGTACTTATAGGCGGAAGGTAGCGCGACGGTCATCGGAATTCAATGCATAATGGCTTAGCGCGCCAGCTTGCCGTGGAAAACTAGAGAAACTGAAATTATGACTGTGCCGTCCCATCCCGTCTGGGTCGCACGCCGGCATGGCGGTCAAATGAGTGCACTCGAATCATCTCCCTCCTTGTCAATAATGATTCCACGGATTTAAAAAGCCCGCAACAATTAAACCGCATCTTTTTCGCATTAGTTAGCTGCCTTAATTATAGCCGGCTTCATGCAGGCACTCAGAATCGCTCGCAGCCAGTACGCGGAGCAGCATGCAACGAGTCGCAGCCGAGGGCGCGCATGTAGCCACTTAAATCGCTGGAATTAATTAGGCTTAAACTTCTGCATGCCGTTAATTATTGCCATGCCTTGGTCTTGTTGCTTTGCTCATGGTACTAATTAACCCGGGCGGAGGGAGTACCTTGGTTGGCGAGAGGTTTGAATTAAGCCCCGCAAACCGGAAAGGAGGTACTAGTAAGTGTGTGATCCGCTATTTATTCGTGTAGGATCGAGTAGGTCGTTTCTTGAATTGAGCCCTGCAAACAGGAAAGGAGGTAGTACGTGCGTGATCCGCTATTTATCCGTGTAGGATTGATAGTGTAGGTTGTTAGTTTCTTCAGAGGTAGGCATTTTTATTCAAAAAACTGCCACTTTGCATCTTGCGTCGCAAATAAAACTGCCAGGAGCGCATTTGTACACTACTAGGGAAAAGGCTAGCAGCAGCGCGGGTTTTAGGTGTATCAGTAGCGCGGGGTGGGGCGCTACTAATAAGGCGCTACAGCTAACATATAGCAGTAGTGCGTGGTCATCGGCGCCATTGCTACACTAGTGTAGCAGCAGCTTGATTATCGAGCACGCCATCGCTAGTAGCTCCAGCGCCCTTTGCAACATCGCCATCGCTATAGCGTGCTGCTGCTAACTTCTATACACTCGCCATCGCTAATTTAACAGGTTTTTGTTTTTTGGGCATATTTGTTTTGTATTTGAACAGGCTTTATAGAAGAATCTTTAGCACATAGAAATGTCATCATGATACACATACAAATGCCTGCGAGACCATGAATATAATCATAGCATATACATACAAATAGTCTCATCATAATCATCATCCAACACAAAGTGGTCTCTCTTCATCATCTCGAAAATAGCGATACAAGTCCTTGATTACTTGCAAATACATCGTCATCCATCTAAACAATGGTATACGTGAGAAGAGCTATCACTTTGAGTACATGAGTTCGTATCCCTCTCTCACATTAGCGTGAACCTAAACTAACTACTGCTCGTCGCCGAAACCGAAATCGGCAACACTGGGCACGACACTCCGCCACTCATTGTATATATACTCTGGCGTAGCACTTCTTCGCCATCGATGATCTATGCACCTGCATCGTCACATGAGTCGATGATATGCAACATATATAGTTGAGCAATGTAAAGAGACAGACTTGACAAAATAGAAACAACACATCATAAGCATAAATAACAAAGTTCATCGCATCCAAAATGCCCTAACTAGAGTGATCTTCGCTAGTCGAGGAGGAGGACGGTTTAATTACATCACAAATAAAGTTTCACACAAGATAGCTCAAAGTTTTGTCATACGGAAAGTATGGACTAAAGCAGACACATTGTCATATATCGACAATCACTCCAACATGTCGTGCCATCCATCGAGGTCGGGAGATAGTCCCCAAGCTTAGTGAAAGGCTTCATGTCGAGACGCCGAGAGGCTATCCATGTTCGGACGCCTTCCGCGACATTTGTCCTTCTCCGTAGAACATCCTTGTTTTTGGACGACCTCTTTCATGATGATTTGGGCAAGTTCGCTGGATGTTATAGAACTCAGCTCAAGTCGATGATCCTCGATATCTCCTATGTCCTTTGCCCATTCCGAATATGGGCATCGCCAGATCTAGGTGACATTTGAAGGTTCCGTGATCCCGTCTGTACTCCAAAGCATGTGGTGTAGGACATAGAATCCATCATTAAGAGAATCGCTCGGTTGCTGGATGCAGCAGAAGTCGGTCTTATGGCTGAAGGCGGCCCCGCCGCCCTTCTCTTCTTGTCCCTAACCTCTCCACCCCTTGCTTGGTAGTAAAACATAGCATCGTCGAGAACATCTTTGATGTGGTTGTAAACCTTGTGTGAATGTTCTTGACGAGTCCAAGTAAAGAGCGTGGGAGAATCGGGGTAGAGGATGATGAGGACGGCGCGCGCCTGGCCAAGCAAAATAAGTACACCTCAAATTAATTAGCCTCCACCGTGCAAATGAATTATTGAAATCGAAGGAAGGATAGCAGCGGATGACTTACATGGGATGATAAGGCACGAGAATCGCCTCCTTGTCCTTATTGGCGAGCATGAAAGCGACGATGTAATCCTCGCAGATTCACGCTGCTCGCATGCACTCCCAAGAAGCTCTCGTGCATGTAGTACGGGTCAGCGATACGATATGACGATCTGCTCAACCCCAATGATGTAGTTCATGTGCAAGGCATAAAGGCGACAAACATAAAATCCAGCTTCTTCACGTGAAACATGTCGAATATGTAATCGAATCGAGGAAGAACTTATCCGCAGGAAGCTGCCGACGCACGACATTTGCCGCGAACGTTAACCACGTAGAGTGGGTATACTGGATCTTTCGAGGCGATGAGGCATTTCTCTACCCGCAGCACATCGTCATGAAGTCTCCTTAGATCGCCGAATCTGGCCCGTAGCGTTGTTGCAGGTAGGATTGGCTGACCGGGGATATGCCATTTATCCGCATCGGGGATATCTATATGGTCCTGAAGCCGAGGCTGCTGAGGCGGCTGAATCATAGAATCAACTTTTTTGCCTTTCCTTGCTCTCTTCCTAGACTTCTTTACTACCGGAAGGTCATCAATAATACGTTGAGACGGTAATTCAGGCACCGTCTCATGACGCTCAAACCCCGAGGAGGCGCCAGTATAGACATACTGTTCAGCACCATCGTCATCCTCATCCTCATCCATGGCGACGTCATCAGCGACTAATGGAGCCTCCTCCTTACCCCGTCCGCTATCACCCAACCCGACACCCGACGCTAATTGGGTAGGTGGGGTGTTGATCCTCATACCTTGCTGAGGCTGCGTGCTCGTGGGTGTGCTCCCGGCCGCCTCCAAACGAAGCAGACTCTTTGGCCACAACAGGACCCACCCATTGCAACAATCACCAAGCCGCCGCGGTGTCTCCTCGTCATCCACCAAGAGTGTTGGAGGAGGCAAATTCGTGGCCCAGTTTGACATCGCCATGGAAACCTTGAAGACGCTCGGGGATCGCCGGCTGTGGAACAATGGTTCCTTCGGCTTCATTATCGCCGCTTTTCCCACGCCCACCTTCTCGTCGCCGATGGTGTACAATATGGTGCACGGGTTTCGCTGCCTGCAAAGAAAAGTCTGCGACGTGAGACATCCGAAAGGCAACGAAAATGGGAGATTATACATTTATATTGAAGGGCCTGGTGTGACAGATACCGTGAGGGCGTCGAGCTCAGCCAAAGATGAAGCACCGCCGAGCACGCCCGGCAAGGGAGCAAAAGCGGTAGCTGGTGCGGGAGCAAAAGCGGGGAGCGGTGCGGGAGCAGTGCTCCCAAGAAGTCAGCAAGGGAAAGTCCTCTGCATTTTTTCTGGATTTTCCTTGTCCAAGTGGTAACGCCCGTCACCAAGGAAGTAGACAAATCTGCAACCACCTGTTTTGGCGGCAGCTACCGCTGTTGCGATATGCTCGAGATGATTTCTTCTCAACCGCAATCTCAACCTTCTTGTCGATGTTTTCTTGATTAACCTCCGCCTTTCCTTTCTCTCCTCCGTGGTCTCACGGTAGTACTTCTTCCACGTGGCGCCGTCACGACACCGCACGCCGCCCATACGATGGTCGAGTATCCACCGTTGTCGTTTCAATATGTTCAACGCCGGTTGAATGGAGTGTCCCACAGGCCTCGCCAATGCCTCGACGGCGAGTCGCTTTCGCCGCAATCCGGTGCTGCTCTCTCGCAAAAGGCACAAGGATCGTTTACAAATATGACTAACGTGTGCAATGAATTGATCGAAACTAAAAGTACCAGCAGTCTCATGAACTCCGTAATGACCGGTGTTGTCTCATAAACCTTCTTCACCGGGTCCCAACGGTGCGGGCCCTCGGGACGCCACGCTCCTGCGGGACGGTGAAATCCGCCAAGGGTGCAGGATGCCTAGACTCGCGGCTTCGCGCCCTCCTTGGCCCATTTGGACCTCTTTCCGCCGTAACCACGGCTTCCGAGGTGGTGGCTCCCAATGTTCCTCTTTGAAGCCCCTTCATGTACTTAGGCTTTTTTGGCAGCTTCGCCTCGCAAGCCTCCTTGAATATTTGAAACTGCTCTTCCGTGATTGTCGGATTATCCTTTACAATCTCGGAGTAGGGTTCCCGTCGCTGATCTTTGCTTTCACTCAATTTTTCCAGCGCCAACGCGCCGCTAAACTTGGTCATGGTGTGTTTGTTTATCTTCTTCATTGCGGGTCCTCGTCTAGATCTTCATAATCCTTCTCATTCCGCCCGGGAACAAGAATATCCGTGAAACTTCTTTAGGAGGGAGCTACTCATATTTTCTATCTTCTGTAGTTTCTCATCATTGATGGTGGCGGTTGTCCGCACGATGCAGCCAATTTGATTGCCGTAGCACGCGCGCGCTTCCTCGGGCGCCTTTGGCTCAAAATTGCCGTCGTCCACCTCCGTGACCACCAGTCTAGTAGTCCTGAGTTTGTTAGGAACCCGTTGCCTCTTTGCTTTCGCTTCTACACCGGCTCCGCTCCCCAAGGCAGCACCGGTCTCAGCGCCGGTCTCAGCACCTGACTGCGTGTCGGTCTCAGTCCCCGATGCCACCGGTGGGCCCAGCAACAACATCGATTGATCGTCGGTAAGGCTAAAATATTAGTCTGCCGCCAGGTAGACATCATCGCAATCACCAGAACCCTGTCCTTCATCATTGCTAACCATGTTTCCTATGATTAAATCTAGTCAATTAATTCTAGACCTAATAAAATGAATAATGACATAAAAAGGACTATTGTTTTGCAGGAATGTTGACTCCTTCCGGTGCGGCAAATCCGGCACTCGATATGTCCTAGTTTGTAGCACAAGTCATGCCGAAATTCACGGAAAATTTCGCATGACCTTTGCTAAAAGTGGACAAATCGAGAACCTGAAATTTGTCAAACATAAATGAATCAACATTCCGGCAAAACATAGGCCACTCAGCATCATTCCCTGGAAACAACAAAGCCACTTGGGCACAATCGAACAACTTCAATGAAAAGATATAACATGAGCAAAAACTATTGAGGAATTTGCATATAACATGGCCACTTCAATGAAAAGATATAATCAACAATAATGGAATATGCAAATGAACATCAATGACATATAGCTACTGTTCTGTTTGACCAAGTTTTTGAAAAGAAAAACAATTTTGTTTTTTGTTTATAGCTAAATGCCCTACCTACTGTTTTTTATTTATAGCTAAATACTTTTGTTTTTTGTCTAAAGCTAAAAGTATTTATAGCTACTGTTCTGTTTGACCAAGTTTTTGAAAAGAAAAACAATTCTGTTTTTTGTTTATAGCTAAATGCCATAGCTACTGTTTTTTATTTATAGCTAAATACTTTTGTTTTTTGTCTAAAGCTAAAAGTCTAGGAACTACATTTTCTCTAACCCTTTTGACCTCACCAAAATTTCCACAGCAAGACCTTAGTACCTACACCCAATTTCTTCAAAAATATTCAGGTCCATAGTCCAAATAATTCAAATTTCATTTGAATGAAATTTGGAACAAATTCAGGTCCGTAGTCAAAATATGTTTTTTATAGCTAAGTGTTTTTTGTTTATACCGTCTGTTAATTTAAATCTAAATGCTACTATTATTTATATACCCTCTATTAGTTTAAAGCTAAATGGAATTACTGTTTAGGAATTTTCATAAAAATTGCCCTAGCTAATTTCCTAAAAAAAATTGCAAATCATTTTTCCTAAATGCTATAAAATGCCTACTGCCCCAAAAAAATCTAGGGTTCATATGAACACCTAGGGTTCATATCAACATCAACACAGTATCAACACATATATATAATTGCCCTAGCAAAGAGAAATAGGAGGGTAGGGACAGGAGAGGCATAGACTTACGGTCAGCGGCGAGGGCAGGCTCTGGCTCGGGCAGCGGCGGTGAGGTCGAGGGCGGCGGCGGCGAGCTCGAGGGAGGCGACAGTGAGGTCGACGACGGCCTCGGGCGGCGGCTGTGAGGTCGAGGTGGCGGCCTCGGGCGGCGGTGGTGTGTTCGAAGGCGGAGGGCAGCGGCGGTGTGGTCGGCGGCCTCAAGGCGGACAGGCGGCGGTGTGGTCGGGGCGGCGCAGGGCAACGACGGCGATGGAGCAGTTGGGGGACAGGGGAGTAGAGAGGGGGGAAAGGACTTAGCGAAATTTTGAGCCAGGTCACGGGATTTGAGTCAACTAGCAAGAGCGCTGTTTTGCTGAAACGCGCTATAGCTAAGATAGCTATAGCTGCCCGCAGAAACGCGCTGCAGCTAACCCTTTCTGTTTTCTTTTTCTTTTTATTTTATTTTCTTTACATTTTCTTTTTTTCATTTCTCCTTTTTCTATTTCTTTCATTTTCATTTACTTTTCTACTTATTTTTCTATTTATTTTCTTTTACATAGCAGAAGCGCCAGAAGAAGAAACGCTGCTACAATGTTTTTAGCAAGTAGCATGCTTCTGGGAGAAGCGCTGCTACTATTCCTAGCCTACCGGCACTAGTGAGAGAATTTTAGTAGTAGCGCTTTTCTGTGAAGACGCGCTGCTGCTAAAATAATGGTTGTAGCGTGGTTTTGCAACAAGCGCTACTACTAAGTAGCGCTAGCGCCACGTTTTGACCAACGCTACTGCTATACCTCTGTGTATAGCGTTTTCCCTAGTAGTGTAGGCTAGCTAGTGATCGATCAGTAACGTGTAAACACTGAGCGAACAGAAATAAGTAACTATTAATGCATCTCAATGATTCACGGATCATATACAAATACGTAGCTCCAAAAGCAAAGATCAGCCACTTCGGATCTTGCGTCGCAACTAAAACTAACTAGTACGATTCCCATACATAAGATCAACATGTTAATGCATCTCAATGATTCACAGATCATATACAAATATGTAGCTCCAAAAGCAAAGATCTAGAAAAATCATCTGTTCTTCCTACTAACATGGATGCTTCTCTTGGCCAACATTCAGTACAGATTGAAAGACAAATTTGTTTGTGAAGTCTACAATTCCTCTTGCAAACGTAAGTGGTTTCACCAACAGCTGGAACCACGAGAATGAACCACACATGATGGAGGAACATCCACTGCAATATGATTTGGTCTTCTCTCGATCACACCGCGAGACTATTCTCGGAATACAAACTTTAACTTAGGCAAAATGATGCCCATTGTATAATCAGACCAAAGCAATGAAGCACCTAGTGTTGGCCAAAAAATAGTACAGTACTACTTTTCTGCAGTCCATGAAGTGACTATCCAATCTTTCTGTGTCTATTTTCAAATGGCACTACATGCAGTGACTATACTATTCTCTTGTGCAGTTCAACCAAAATTGTGGACACTTTGTTTGTTTGCCAAATAGCAATGGGTAGACATCCTTGCCTGCACAAATATCAAGCAGCTAGTAGACATATACCACACCATGTATTTTCGGTTTAAACATGTCTCTTCCGCTTAGCATCTGTCATGTTTCGTGACCGACAACCTGACATGCTTATGTTTTGCCTCGACAATTTCATACTGAATTGATTTGCTAGTTCAGAGCAGAAATATAGCGCCTATTCTTCATCAGACCAAGGATATCCATGTTCGCAATGATGGAAGAGGTGAAATCGATACAACCGAAATTGAGCATCCAATCATTGAATCCTGTCCTGCACCTCCAATGTAGGTCCACCCTGCCAATAAATTCACATGCAAACCACTAGTATTACTATCTAATGACAGTACAAAAGGAGTAGCAAGATAGTAGCAAACAATGTACCTTCGTAATGAACAGCTCATAGTGTGATTACTATAAAAGTGGCACTAGTTGAAGCATAGACTCACAAATATAAGCATTCCAATTTCTTAATAGGAAAAGGTAGCAAGACTGTTTCTAACCACCTGTTTGAAGGAATAAATAAAGCAACAGCAGCTGATGTCAGGAAGGCATACATAGTTTTTTCTGAAAGATTGCGCCATTCCTGGCCTTTCCTCTTCTTTTAAGCAAATTTTGTGTAGTTCTACTAAAATAAAATGCCATCGCCGCCTTGACAATTCAGTGACACTGTACAAAAGGAAATGACTTAACATTACATCATGATGTCAGGTATGTAGTCGACAGGCATTAGATACAAACATACAGACCTCCTCCGATAACATAATGAACATTAATTTTAACAAAGGTGTGACTAGCTTTACCGGGATAATTTGAGTGAACTCTACACCCTCTGTTCCTTAATATAAGACGTTTTCGCGGTTCAATTTAAAGTACCCAAACATCTAGTATTTAGAAAAACAGGTAGTAGTTTTCTTGAGCACATATCTGGGAAAGCTTGCCACACTTTATTTATGTCCATACGCTAATGCAACACCATTCTAATACTACAAATATACACTAATCCAGTGGCTAGTGAAATAGTAGAGTAGTTAGTTTATTACAGGGTACAGTACAATGGTTTTACTGAACATATTTCAATAAACTCTAGCACTAAAAGGTTTCTATAAGAATTAACAATACAAAATGTAAAGGTAACAAGTTTCAGCATTGGTATACTAGTTGTGCATGAGCATTAAACCAAATACAAAAGTCTGAAGGTAACTAGCATTATTAACTAATGACGGTATAAAAAAATTGCAAACCATGTACCTCTAAGGTAAATATCATTTCGAACTTGGGGGGGCCTTAAAAATTGCTATCCCAATCTTGATAATCGATCGAACATAAAAACTTGATCGAACGAATCAAGAGAACAGCCGGAGGAGGAGGTGCCCACTCTTGACCTTTCCTCTTGTCTTCATAATTGTTTGTGCAGTTTAACCATAATAAAATGACATCAGCGCCTTGGCATTTTGGTGACACTGTACAAAAAATTAACTTATCTCATGAAAGTGAGGTATGTAATATATAAGCATTAACAGTGCAAAAATCTGAAGGTAGTAACAAGTTTCATCGTTGGTATACTGGCTATGCAACAGCATTAGAATGCCTTAGCTGAAAAATCTTTAAAACATCCACAATCAATAGCTAACCCTGAAATAATCCAGTGACATTAAATGGCATTGCTTAAATTTATCGGTGGCATTAGATTGAGAGCGGCATTAGTTAAATGTGGCATCACTTTAGCAGTAGCATTGCTTGACTTGACTGCTGGCGTTATACTAACAGCAAAAAAGTGGCAATAAGAGCATGGGAGGCCCATTCGGACAGTGGGTGCACCAGTACGATGTACCTCCACGGACGCCGAGTGGTGAGGGAGGTATGGTTGCCCAGAGCAACAAAAATCCAGGCAGCATATGTGGATTACGTCCCATTTTTGTTCTCTTTAGCCACCTTTTTCCTATGTGAGGACAACAAACCAATCGACCTGGTCATTCTCTATTGCGTTGTCATGCCTTTCTACCCTTCTTCAACCAAGAGACACGAGACTCATTCCTTAGCTACTGATTTTCCCCTTTTCAACCTAGATGCGGGTTCGATGCCTACTCTCTTGGACAAGACAGTCTCCTTCCTTTCCTTATTCAACCTGGACATGGATTAGTCTACATGAAGTAGGGTTGACTTTAATAGTGCAAATTATGGTTTTAAATGCGTGTGGCAGAGAGCAGAGGATAGCAAATTGGGAAGATGGTGGAGTGGAAAAGATCCACATGCAACGACGTGGAAGATGGGGAAATAGAACAAGGGTATGGTTCAAAAGAGGTAGCATACCTGAGGGTCGGCGGGAAGTGGCTTCGCTCATGGTCGTCGTCCTCCGCACACTCTACGGCAGCGAGCTTGGGGATGGAGGCCATCCCGCGCGGGCACTAGGTCTGAGAGGACGGCCTTGTCGTCGTAAGTCGTGACTCGCCGCCGACGACGAAAAGGCCAACGCTACACGTTCTTTTCTTCCCCGGTGGATCTGTGACCACCGGTGAGGAAGGAGAGAGAGGCCGTCTTTTTTAGATCTAGAGAGAGGGTGGTAGTGTGAGAAGCGAGTGGGCAGCCCTTAGCAAGAAAGCGCTGAAGCTCCAGCCTATATATCTTTTTTATATTACTAGTACTAGAGGCAGAGTAGTGGTAGAGTAGTTTATATTTTCTCTGCGTACAGTACCAGTTAGTCATGCTTCAAAACTGAACGGCACGCCATTAAAATAAAGGTCGATAACTAATGCGGCACCTCGGGCCAACGCGGCCAGATCGCATTTTGCACGAGAAATCACACACCATGTTTCGTTGACATGTGTTCCCATTCCAACATATCAGTGAGACGACGGCGAGTAGTAGCATTTCTAAACGGACGTGTAGGCCGGGGCGCCTCTTCGTGAACCGTGGCAAACTGGCAACCGTCTACCAACTCTTCGCCTTTCCCTCTCGATTTGGAACTCCTGTCGCACGCTCTTCCTCTCCCTCCTCCATTTTCCTTCAGCCCTTCACCCTTTCTTCCGCCATTGTTCGATCGTCTTCTCCATGGAGGAAACAGGCCGGAAACGACCCCGTTATTCTTGCCCCGATGTGAAAGATGACGTGGTGGAGGAACTCATTGATCAGTGCGACGTCATCACCTCGGCTAGCATGGCAGGTTCGTTCAAGCCCATTCTCGACTCAACTAATAACATCATTACAAGGAATCCAAGAGTCAAGGAGCGGTTTGATCTCCCCTATCTTCTTCGCCGTGACCCTGATGACTGGCGCCAGGACGACGGAGGCCTCGCCCTCTGCAAGTTGATGCCGCTTGATAATGATATGTATGATGTTAAGATGCCATCGCTTGAGGGTAAGGCTTGGGCAGGCGCAAATGGAGATTGGGTTGTTTACATTGGGTCCAACTGCGAGTGGGAACTTGTGAATGTGTAAACTCGTGAACGGGTTCCACTTCCAAAATCTCAGCATACTGCCCAGAGGTTGAGCACACCGGTATTGTACGCACGTTCAAATACGATCATGGTGACTGTCTTCTACGGAAGATAGCAATTTGTCGAGTTCCCAACCGCTCTTGGAATTATAACAACTATGAAGTTGTTGCTATCTTCGACAAGCTTGTTGTCGCCCTTCGTGGTTTATTTGGATGGATATTGCTCAAAATCAGTTTCGTACACGGATGAGTACCGTGATGCAATTCAACACGAGGGCCTTGTGTTTGCTGCCACCACTGTGGCAATCGCTTTTGCATGGGATCCTTATGATTTCGGTACGTTTGTCTTCCACCATAATTACAATTGTTTCATCCACATGCATGCGGGTTAGCAAGTTTCCCTTTACTAATTAACCTTCTTCTTGTGTTTCCAAGGTCCTGTGAACATTCCACCACCTATACTTGAAAAAATTTATAACCAAGGGGGAGATGACCATGGTGATGATCACGAGCATGGGGACGAGCAGCGCCCATATACTATGTGGCGCCTGGCAACTAATTTTGATGGATCACCACTTCTTGTGTGTATACAGCCCACTGATGATGTTACTACTAAGGAAGCAGGTGTGGTCTCCCATGGTCGCACTCTCCGGACCTATTCCAACACCCGTTGCATGGTATTCGGGATGGATACCAGTGTGCTAGCGCCAACTCCTTCTCCCTGGTACAGAATTGATAGTCTTGGAGAAAACTCGCTCTTCCTTGGACAAAACTATCCAATGATGGTGAAAGGCGATCCAACTGCTGTTGACATAACGTTACTACCATTTATGAGAAGCAACTGTGTCTATACCTCGGACATTTGGGTGGTTCCCTACCCTGGTACTGATAGAGTAGGCCGCTTCAGCCTGGATGATCAGTCCTGCGTTGGTCTCCAGATCGAACCGCGGGCATGATCTTGCCCATCCCGCCAATGCGGTAAGTCTTTCACGTCTCAAGGCGTATCCTCTACTTGCTTGTTCAAGGAGGATAACTAAACTTTACTAATTTACTCTTTCTGGTATGGACAGAGAAAGCGGAGCGGATTCAATGTTTGGCTCCGCTGCCCGAAGAACCAGTCATCCCGCTCCTGGCGAAGATGCTGGTCCCGGTGCCCTATCAGGCGCCGGAGAAGAAGGCCAAGGGGGCCAAAAGTGGCCCCCGCCGTACGGGTGCTTCGGACGTGACGTCCGAAGATGACGAGACCTATTCTTCTGCTGCTGAGGACGACGAGGAGGAGGAGGAGAACAACCCTCCCCCTGATTGGGGAAGGAAGAAGAGGGCGGCCTCCACGAATCTGGAGGCAGAGGTGTCCAAGAGGGGGAAGGGCTCCCTTGCGGACAACTCCGCATGGGATATCGACAGCAGTCCGGAGTGACGCCCCCGGAACAAGCCCCTGGCCGCATCGTAAGTACTAAAAACTCGCATACGTCTGCGTATCCGGCCTCTTCGCTTCATGGTATTAACATGTCAAATAATGCTATTGCAGTCCGGCCCATGACAGCTCCTAGCAATCCTCATCAGGAGGTTCGCTGGACTCAAGGCGATGGCCAGCGAGTCACCGCAGGCCGCTCACTCTCCCAAGGCCAAGGGCGATGCCGAGGTGCTGTCCCGAAGGACCTTCCCAGGCTAGGGAGAGGTTCAGGAGGCTGTTAAGGAGGTGCCAGAGGGCGAAACCTCAGTCGCCGGACACATGGCGGAGCAGATCCCCATGGAGACTAGCAATGAGGGCCGCATTCAGTTCGGCCCTCAGCCAAATACGATTCTGGAGACCCATACGGCTACGGAATCCGGCGAGCAACCTCCTTCAAAAGAAGGGGGTGCGCCCATTCCGTCGGTGACCTCTGTCCAACCAGGGGCACCGGATAATCTGCTGGAAGCGCGACGAGGCGCTTCCATTGTGGATGAACACCGTATCCTTATGGGTACAGTGATTGAGAGGGTTCAGTCCGTCAAGAGTGGACTAACCAAAGCCTGCAACAGCCTGCTGATAGGTTTTGAGGTAAACGACGCAAAAGAGAAAATCCCAATATAGACAGTAGCCCCTGAGACACTGTCCGGTGTTCGGAAAGGAAGGCCGGACAGAGGATCAATTCATTTCTGCAGGAAACTAACTAAATATGTCTTACATGAATAAGCAGGCATCGTTGCTGGCCGCGACCTCACACACTGCCAATGTCTCCGGACTAAAGCAGAGACTGGAGCTGGCCGGGAGGAGCTCGGCCAAGTGAGGAGGCAGCTAGAAGAGAAGCAAGGTATGTAATGACTTGTTGTATATTCAGAAAGAATAAATGATGTATATTGACCGGAGTGCCCTGATATGTGTAGGAGCGGCGACCGAGGTCAAGGCCCTTAATAAGGCACTGGCCGAGGCCGAGGAGAAGGCTGCTAAGGAGCAAGTATCCCAAAAAAAGCACGAGGCCCGACTCAATGAGGTCCAGCAAGAGCTCCAGGATGCTGTGAAAAAATGCGAGACCTTGGAGAGCGATGCTTCGGCTTAAGAGACCAAACTCGCCATGGCTCGCCAAAGCGCGGAAGCGCCCAAAGTTGAAGCCTGTGCGCCTCCGTGAGATCCAGGAAGCGGCGGGTAAGGCGTTTAGTATGCAAAGCATGTGAAGAAGTATCTTTTACTAACCCGGATTCGAAGTTCTCCAGGGGCTTTTGCGGATCTGCCGCGCAGTGTATCTGACGCTGCAAAGTTCTTCCGAGCCGAACAAGGGAGCTCAACGGAGAAGCTGTTATGGTCGCAATATCTTGCTCCAGAACATCCAGTGCCCTTTAGCGACCAGCTAAAATAGCTGGTCGAGCTGCATAGGGTGGCCAAACTGGCCATGAAGGATTTAATAATCCGACTATGGCCTGCCGTAGATATACCCAGCAGCTACTTCGGCCTCGTGAAGCGGCTGGTGAATGCATGTCCTCGGCTGGACGTCCTCAAGCGGTCGGTCAGCATAGAGGGCGTGCGCATGGCCTTCGCCGTCAAGCTTGTGACCGAGGGGCCGCCTGAGGGCAAGGAGCACCGCACGCCCGAGCGGTATTTTGAAGACGTCCTGGAGGGGTCTCGTATTGTGGCAACGCAATGTGCGCAAGACATTACTTTCGAATGAATACATTCATGTTGTTTCTGCTTTTTATGATAAAACAATGCCGTTATGTAATATAATGTTTGTTACTTTGAAAAGAGTTTACCTCCTGTGCGGTCGTGTTTTGTAAAATTTGAGAGTTGGCCACAGTCGTCGGCTTCTGCCCCCACGTAGGTAGTATGGGGGTGTTCAGGATGTAACCTAAACACTCTTGACCCAATTGTTTGGTCCTTGAAGGAGGTATTTAGTGCAACGAACCAGGCAATCGGACTATGCGGCTTTAGCACCCTCACTTAGCCATAGGAGTTTGACAAGAAAAAATTTAGGCGTAGCCCCTAGTATCTGAACCAGGATGCTATAAACACCTGATCGGGTAAGTACCAATCCTTCGTGTAATGCAGAAAAAAATCTCTAAGGATTTGAGACCTCCGAAGAGCTGACCGTCTCTCTCCACATCATGACAGTCAATTTTCGGCTTTCTCTACTGAGGTGCTCATGTGGATAAACCAGGGCACAATCGCAGTAGTTCTCCCTTTACTACCTTAGCCGATATAGCGGAACATAAGGTAGCAAACACAGGAGCCGGGCAACTCAACTATTGACCAAAGACATGATTCGGAGCCAATGCATATAGTGCTAAATTTGGGGTGCCAAACTATACTGTAAAAGGTGTTCGGACTTTGTTGCCGTATTGCGGGGCGCTACGAAGCCCTGGCAAATTGAAACGTACCAAAGTGTACGGGTGCTATTTGATAAAGATATCAAAAAAAAGAAGAAAGAAGAAAGAGATTAAGCTAGAGCCACAAAATTTGGGCCACAAACTATTTCCATTATATTTTGATTAATATGTCAAAGCGCATTTATACAACTAGTGCAATAAGCAACAGGCTGTTTAATATGCCACAACCAAGGGAGAGCTGCATGTGGGTCCATGCTTACTGCCGTCTTGGTGTATTTATCCTTCGAGAGAACCGGTGATCACGCCATCAGAGGAGGCCTGCGGAAAAGAAACCTGAAAAGGGAAAAAGGGAAAGTGAAAGTATGTGTGTGTTCGGGGTCGGTCGAGACATACTGTGGATCACAAGCTAGCTATGCCTCCGTCGATGCCCATGGAATTTTGAGTGCGTAGTTATGTATGCGCGGTATGAATGCCGCCACTTGATCGGGACTGGGACGGAGGCCAAATTGCTAGTTGAGCTCTTGATGAGCCGGGCTGTCCTGCTGCAGAATAGTCCGGACTCTCTTGACGGTGTCTGGGAGCTCGGCCGCCGAATTAAAGTTCTGCTTGAAAAGGCTGCTCTGTACTTTTGCTGCTAAGGCAGCTTTATGCTCCTCGGTATGGAGGGAGCGTTCCGTGTTTCCATTGATTTTTATGAAGCCGCGTGATCCAGGCATCTTGAGCTAGAGATAAGCATAGTGGGGCACCACGTTGAATCAAGCAAATGCGGTTCGTCCGAGCAGTGCGTGATAGCCGCCGCGAAAGGGGACGATATCAAAGATTAACTCCTCGCTTCGGAAGTTGTCCGGAGATCCGAAGACAACCTCTAGTGTGATTGAGCCCGTACAACGGGCCTCTACACCTGGTATGACTCCTTTGAAGGTAGTCTTTGTCGGCTTGATCCGTGATGGGTTAATGCTCATTTTGCACACTGTATCCTGATAGAGTAGATTGAGGTTGTTGCCACCGTCCATCAGGACTCGCGTCAGGTGAAATCCATCAATGATTGGGTCGAGGACCAGTGCGGCTGAACCGCCATGGCGGATACTGGTCGGATGATCCCGATGATCAAAGGTGATCGGGCATGACGACCATGGATTGAATTTTGGGGCGACTGGCTCTATCGCATAGACATCCCTGAGCGTGTTCTTGCGCTCCCTCTTGGGGATGTCTGTAGCATATATCATGTTCACCGTTTTGACCTGAGGGGGAAACTTCTTCTGTCCCCCTGTGTTCGGTTGCCGGGGCTCCTCATCATCGTCCTCGCTTTGCGATCCCTTTTCCTTGTTCTCGGCATTTAACTTGCCGGCCTGTTTAAAAACCCAACAATCTCTGTTGGTATGGTTGGTTGGTTTGTCTCGGGTGCCATGTATCTGGCACGGACGATCGAGTATGCGGTCCAAGCTGGATGGTCCCTGGTTGTTTCTTTTATACGGCTTCTTCCGCTGACTGGACTTGGAGCCACTAAATCCGGCGTTGACTGTCGTGTCATTGGTGTTGTTGCCATTGCTTTGGCGTTTGTGTCTGCTGCGTCGGAGCTTGCCGTTGCTATTTTTAACTTCGGAGGTGCCCGTTTCGCTTGCCGTGTTTTTGCTACGGGCCAGCCAACTATCCTCACCCGTACAAAAGCGGGTCATGAGTGCTGTGAGGGCTGCCATGGACTTCGGATTTTCCTGGCCCAGGTGGCGGGCGAGCCATTCGTCACGGATGCTATGTTTAAAGGCCGCTAGGGCTTCGGCATCCGGACAATCAATGATCTGGTTCTTTTTAGTTAGGAACCTAGTCCAGAATTTCCTGGCTGACTCTCCAGGCTGTTGGATTATGTGACTTAAGTCGTCGGCATCTTGTGGCCGGACATATGTGCCTTGGAAGTTGTCAAGGAAGGCTTCTTCCAAGTCCTCCCAGCTGCCAATGGAGTTTTCGGGCAGATTATTCAACCAGTGTCGGGATGGTCCTTGAGTTTTAGTGGGAGGTATTTGATGGCGTGAACGTCATCTCCGCGGGCCATATGGATGTGGAGAATAAAATCCTCGATCCATACCGCGGGATCAGTTGTTCCATCGTATGATTCAATATTCACGGGTTTAAACCCTTCTGGAAATTTATGATCCATTACTTCATCAGTGAAGCAAAGAGGGTGTGCGGCGCCTCTATATCAAAGTCGCATTGCGACGTAGCTCGGCGGAGTCCGTCTCATGTTTTCGCCCGGCATGACTAGGTTTGTCACGTCCGAATAGATAGCTGTCGTCGCGTGTCGAGGCACGTCCTCGCGATCCGTAGATCGATCTGGTATGTCTTGCTCTACTGTCCAGGTCCTGACGAAGGTCGTATGTATAACCCCGAGCTGTTTTATCTCTGTTTTTACGTTGAGGTGGGGAGGGCTGCTGTTCGGCTTGAGTTGTCGCTTTATCCCGACCGCGTGGTGGTCGGTCAGCCGTATTGTGCGAGGGAGGTACGGGGTCCGGCGCTTCCTCATCCAACTGAGGTAGTAATTTGCGATTCGGGTAACTCTTGGCTGGGCGCCTGAAGTCGTATTCTTCGGCTGCCAGGACATTGGTCCATCCGTCGCTGAGCAGATCTTGGTCAGCTTGAAGCTGCTGTTGCTTTTTTTCGTGCTCCTTGTAGTGGCTATTAGTTGGCGCTTAGCGCTCCGCCTCGAGGTTCCTCAAGCATGATGAAATCCTCGTTGCTGAGGCTCTCCTCATCCTCGGAGAGCGGAAGATAACTACAGTCCTCCTAGTCATTGTGCATGGCCTGTTCATCAGGGCTAACTTGCCCGTTTCCTTGTTCCTCCTGTTTGGAAGTTGCCTCAACAGGGTCTTCATTGTTTTCGGCATCGTCCATAGTATTATTTTCTCCGGTGCCAGTATTGCTGTCTTTTGAATGACGTGACTTAGAGCGGCACCATGGACGCCGGTGTTTGGGCTGTGTCTCAGGAGGTTTATCCTCAACTAGATCTTCTTTGTCATCGTCGTTAGTTTCTTTTGGTGTATCCACCATGACCACATTGTACGAAGAAGTGGCCGTCCAGCGTCCAGTAAATGGCGGGTTTTGGCCCTGCTCCTCATCAGCATCCTCGTCCATACCGTCGATGTCTTCGGAGCCGTAATCAAGCATGCCGGTTAAGTCCTCGACAGTGGCTATGAAGTGGGTGGCGGGTGGGAAGTCCATCATCAGCCTCCAGTTCGAACCGAACATAATTCGGCTGTGAGTCCCCCGCCAAAGACAAATTTTTTAATGACCAAAAGGAGAGTGCCGGAAGATGTCTGCGGCGCTGAATTTGACGATCAGTGACTGATCAAGCTCGACATCCGCGGACGCACATGGTTCGGAACTTATAGCCGGAAACGAGTCCGGGGTTCTGGTGACACAGATATCACGTGAGGTTAAGTCTGTGTGCGGCTCCAACGCCGTAGAGTCTATGGCCTCCGTGGCGGGGTTGAGCTTCCCGTCCTCGGATGGCATGATCTGCTCCGGATCTAAGGCCAGAGCAGTCACAGGAGCTATCTCCTGGGTGTGGTTCGATGACAGATTTATGTCATGTTCATCGAGGTGACAGGGAGCGACTGCCGCGGTCTCGAATCCATTGAATATCAAGTCTCCACGGATATTCGCGACATAGTTCAGGCTTCCGAATCTGACTTGATGGCTAGGGGCGTAGCTATCGATCTGCCCCAAATGGCCAAGCGAGTTGGCCCGCAATGCGAAGCCACCGAATACGAAGATCTCCGAGGAGGAAGGTTTCCTCTTGGACAGCGTTGTTGTAGATGATTGAAGGATCCATCAAACCTTTTGGGGACGGCACAGTGGAACTCTCAATGAAAGCACCAATGTCGGTGTCAAAACCGGTGGATCTCGGGTAGGGGGTCCCAAACTGTGCGTCTAAAGTCGATGGTAACAGGAGACAGGGGACACAATGTTTACCTAGGTTCGGGCCGTCTCTATGGAGGTAATACCCTACTTCCTGCTTGATTGATCTTGATGAATATGAGTATTACAAGAGTTGATCTACCACGAGATCGTAATGGCGAAGACCCTAGAAGTCTAGCCTGTATGACTATATCTCTCCCCTCCGGACTAAGCCCTCCAGTTTATATAGACAACGGAGGGGATTTAGGGTTGTATAAGGTCGGTTACAGAGAAAGGAATCTTCATAGTTGAACGCCAAGGAGAGTCCTATCCAGACACGGGAGAGAGTCTTTGGTCTTGTATCTTCACAGCCCACTAGTCCGGCCCATGTCCAACAGGCCGGACGCCCGAGGACCCCTCAGTCCAGGACTCCCTCAACCGTGTCCACCACAGAGCACCCAAACACGAGCAGTTAGTAAGGGAACTGCAGTGCCCAAAGCACGAGGACCGCCACTCTGAATCCCAACTCAATGCTTAAAGCAGAAGAAGAATTATTCTCAGGTCAGGTTCTATAGCTATGGTTCGTACTCCTTTGCTCTTTCATCACTGTATTTACTCATAGCAACTATTTTCAAATTTGAAGGATGGAATTGAAACTCCAATGGCGCAACAGGTATGTTTTAAACCTTTTTCTTTAACTGGTTTGTTGTTGTAACTTGCTCTATGTTGATTTCAGTTTCAATTGAATAAAAATTTATACTCTCATGTCATGCACATTACAAGTGTTATTATTTCTCTGTAGTTTCCCACACTTATATTCTGTCTATTCTGCTTTGTCTTGAACAAATATTATTTGAACTGTGCCTCTATCGTAGTTTGGCAACAAAAACTAGAATGATATAGACCATAAGGTGGCCATGGTACATAGATATATGTTTGTTTCATGTTGTTATCCTGTCCACTTTACTACTGAAATGATTTACCAAAATGAGTTTCATATACAACATGGTAAACCTGTGATGTGTCTGCTTGTTTCTCTTTTAGAATGCGGGAAAAATATTAGAGAACAGTACCCCGTTATGCAATGGTAAAGGAAGTAATGCAGATAAGGTTCAAGATAGTGAGACATCCCTATTGGTCTCCAAGAAAGCTGATAAAAACTATCTTGGCGACAGTGAGACAACCCAAAAGTCCTATCTTGATGTAGTGTTCGAGTTACTAGCCACTACTGCTGGCATAAGCTCTTCGAACTCGCTGCCTAAATCAGTTCGTCTTCTTGAGTCTCAAGTTCAAGTTGAAAGACATCGATCATATGTGCTGCGACACGAAGCCGAAGGACTAAGGAAGTCCCTGTAGAATTCAGATGCATACTTTTCGGTGCAACAAACAAGTTACCTGGAGGATTTAAACGCCAAACAAGAGAAAGTTAATAAGCTTGCTAAGCATCTTGCCAGCATTATGGGTACCCAGGATATTATTTCTTGAGCTCTTCTGAAGTGGTTTCAGTTCTGGACTTGTTTTGTTGCGATGTTTATTTGCACTGGTCGCCAACTTTGACAACCAGTGTATGTTATATGTTGCTTTGTTCCCTATATTTGCACTGGCGGTGAACTTTGATGCCCAGTGGATGTAATATGTGTAATAGCCGTGATAGCCTAGCATAAGTTGCTTGCTTATTTATTTACTTGTTGTCTTGTTTATTTGTTTGCTTGTAGTCAGTGCAGTTCTTTTTCCGCGGTTTACTAGTGGCCGCAATAACCTATTTTTTAAAACTAGACCACAATAACGATGGGCTACATATTTACTGTAGTTACCATGGGCCTCCTACGGGCCGTAGAAACAATGGGCCTTCTAAGGGTTGTAGAAACAATGGGCCTTCTATGAGCCGTAGAATCAATGGGCCTTCCACGGGTCGTAGCATCAATGGGCCTTCTACAGGCCGTATGATCGGTCAGCCAAACATGGGCCAATAACAGATTGCATTATGGGTCGTAAACGGGCTAGAGTTGGAATCTTCCGTCCATGGGCCAACCAAAACGGGCCATCGTTTATCGCTCGTATTTGATGGCGCTATGAAAACGGCCCAACGGATTAACGGGCCGCAAACAGGCCGATTGTAACCATGGGCTGAATTTGGCCCACAAGCAGAAAAGGCCAGTAACGGGCCGGAAGTAACCGAATGCTGGAAATGAACCCAAGAATAAATGTGCCCTAAGAAGGCCGAAAGATAACACGGGTTGGAAACGGCCCAATGGAATAATGGTTCGTTAATGGGTATAAAGCGGTACACTGTTCATTACGGGCCAGATTCACCACGGGCCGTTAATGGGCCAAGAGTTACAAAGGGCCTCATATGGGCCGAAAGATCATGGGTCATACATGGGCCGGAAGTTACAACGGGCTGGAATCATATTGGACAGCCCAGATGAAGCTACTGGGCTTAATTCCGATAGGCCGTAATGGGTCGTGAGTTAGCAGGCCGTAAATGGGCTATATACGAACAAGCCGTTAATAGGCTTTCCGTGGTCCGGCCCATTACCTTTTGACCAAGTCAAATGGGCCGGCCTTTTCACCGGAATGGGCCTCTGTTGCGCCGTGCCACGTGTCTACATATCATAGGCGCCTCCTGTCCAATCAGTGGAAGACATTTGTCCCAACGGTGAGCCAACACGTGTTTCCTCCGGCCAATGAGAATTTTACACGTGGAAAATCCCCATTGGTCTGGGCTGTTAATGGGTTATCGGATCCAAAACCAGATCCGATAGCTTAATGGTGACCCGTTACGGTGGATGCCACGTGTCGATCACCCTTGACGAAAGCACTTCTATGACGCGCGATTTATCGTCATGGAAGTGGACACTTCCGTGATGATAATTTTGGTAATGTCATGGAACACTTCTACGACATCACAGGTATGACTATCTTGATTCTGTCATAAAATCATCATGGATGTACATGCATGACAGAACACGTGACCTACTATGACAAACATGTATTATCACGGAAGTGTATTTTTTGTAGTGTTGGTGAACTCATTCTCATCAACTTTCTCCACCTCACTATCATCAACACAATCTAACAATGAAGGAGTAATAATGATGGTGGTTTTGATGTTAGGAGTTACCTTGTTGATACCTTTTGGCCATGAGACACTTGGCAATAGTGTTTTCATTGGGGGCGCCGAAGAGAGACACCTTGGAGGGGGAGGAAGTAGCAATGGCAATGGTAGTCGTTGCCATTCCATCTCCACTTGTATCTTCATCATCATCATCATCGGAGGGGTACTCTTCATGTGCCACCAAGCCCTTTGGAGGGGCATTCTTGATGAAGTTATTCTTGCTAGGGAAAGACTTGGCTTTATCTTTGCGAATGAGTTTGTCACCATTGTCTTCCCTCTTCTCGTAGGGGCAATCGACTACAAAGTGACTCACATTGCCACAATTGTACCAAGTTCTAAAATTTTACTTGTTATTTGACCCACTTGAGTTGTTCTTTGTGAAGTTGGGCCTTGAGTTCCTCTTGTTGCTCCAAAATTGCCTTGACGCAAAAGCCATGTGCTCATGGTAAGCATATTTAGTGTCCTCGGGGCCACACTCCTCTTCTTCATCCGGAATGGCCTTGGCCTTCAAAGCAAGGGTGGGAGTGATTTTCTTTGACCAGACCCGAGCAAGAGCATTGTCGGCGGTCTTGTCCATGATGTTCATGGCAATAAACTCATCCAACACTTCACTTGAGGTTAAGTAATGAAAGTCCAGCCTTTGACGAATCACGGAAGACATGGCCTTGTTGAAAGGCATGAGGGCTGTTGACACCGATTTCGGCCAAAAGTAAAATATGGCACATAGGTATTATTCAAATAAAATCATTTACATAAAATGAAAAAAATACTGAGTTGCCGAATACGCAGATAAAAAAATATCATGATGAATTTTTCCCCACGCCGCTCAATATAAAACAACAGACCCGGAAATAAAAGGGAAGGATCCACATCGTCGCATAAATTAGAGGACATATGACTTTCATACACTTAGGCCATCATTAATGGCAGAATTCCAATAATGACACAAATTCAAAGTTTCATAGACGACGCTAATATTGCCAAAATATTATATCACGTTATTCTATTATCACTAAAAGAAAATATTGGCATGATACTTTTGTAAAATAATGTGACGCGCAGTGATGTTTTAAAAAAAGGACATCCTATAGCGAGCAAGGCCAAGTGCACTTACGTGAAAAGATACATACATGCACCGACGTGCATGCATGCATGGGATTAATAAAGTAATTACCCAGCCCGTGGCCCATATAGCACATCCTCCTTCCATACTAAGGCATGCATGCATGCATTATCCTCTAATTAAATAGGAGGATCAAAGACTTGTACGTGAGCCCAGATCAGCATATACATCAAACTGCTCCACTGAATGGAGGCCACGTTTACATGTAATTAGAGCCCAGATAGTTAGTTAGGCTTAATGAGGCCAGGCCCGACTATTATCCCGACGTCCAGTTAAACGATACCAAGTCTGCATTATACCGGCCAGCGACGCCCCACGCTTCCACGTTCTGCACGATCATGATGTGCCTGGTAGAAGCTTGGCGCGCGCGCGAAGTTCTGAAGGCATCACGCTAGCTCTACCCTTGGCTCCCCTATAAATACATGGGTGTCCAGCGTAGAGAAGGCTGCTCGCTCATCATCCATCCATCCATCGCTTGTTCTATCTCCTATCCATCACTCACACACACATACATACGCTGCAACACCACTTCTCGTCGTCACCGGTCGTCCGCTCGCCGTCGTCGTCGCCAGTCGTTCGTCTCACTCGCCGTCGTTGTCGCCGGCTTCTCGTTGCTGGCCTTCCGCTCGCCGTCGTCCGTCCATCGCGCCATTCATCGCCGACTGCTCACCATCTGCATCACCCACGAGCTGCTCTACACGGGTAGCTGCTCATCTACATCACCACATCACACGTACGTGACCACATCCAAGGCAAGGTGAGAATTCAAGGCAACCTCCTGGATCCATTCTTGATGTATCCCTGTTGAATCATATGCCTCGAATATTATGGGTGTTCCGCGTCACTTCACATAGCATGTCTTGTTTGGTCTCATGGGATCTAGCATCCCTTGTTGATACAAACCAAGGTTAGATTAGGTCGCTCTTGTTTTGGTCTCATGGTGATCTTGTATCCCATGTTGATACAATTCAAGACTTAAATATATCCATTGATGATGTTACCATTTCATCGTACACATCATATATGTTTGGTGCTTCTCAATTATTATTTTTTTGGTTCGGTCTCATGGTGATCTCAACCCCATGTTGATATAATTCAATATTAAAATGAATGCCTAGTCTGGTCACATACTTATCATCAATCTCATACTGATGCGAGCTAAGTGTGCGTGTGCAATCAAAATTCCTCTTGTCTTGGTCTCATGGTGATCTTGCATCCCATGTTGATACAATTCAAGACTCAAATATATCCATCGATGATGCTTTGCTTTTACCACGTATCCCATATATTTTTGGTTCTACCCACAAGTTTCTTCTTGTTTTGGTCTCATGGTGATCTTGATCCCATGTTGATACAAATCAAGATAATGCATGAGATGCCTGGTGGTCATATATCACTCCTCAATCCTATAATGATGCAAACTAAGTGCACACGTGCGACTAAAAGTTATACTCATCTTGTTTTGGTCTCATGGCGATCTTGTATCCCATGTTGATACAATTCAAGAATAAAAATATGACTATCTTGCTTTGGTCTCATGGTGATCTTGCATCCCATGTTGATACAAACCAAGGATATAAATATAAGTAAAGCTCATATTGATTGGGTTTCATAAAGTCCCATTTTGTTCTAGACCCATAAATGCATCAGTATAGGGTGTAAACTTGGTGCATGCGGCTATATGTTCAATAGTCTCAAGAAGTAGCATCACATGCTCGGATTTTGTACTAGTGAAAACCCATGAATTTTGCTCTTCCTAGTTTAGGGTCATATATCTAGACTTTGAGAATTGTCATATACTTCATCATGCCCATGCAGAACATAAATCGATATATACTCATGTTTGGTTACACTACGAGCATACAATTTGTGCTACGTTGGTGATAATACAAGCAAGAAGAAACCACCATACTTCATTTGGTTATGCTACACATGGGCACAATGTTGCTACATGATGTTAGTACTAATACAAGTGAAGTGAAACTTCATAAAAATATTCCCATGCACCGCAAATCCGAAGTCATATAAATATTTGACTAGATTCACTTAGTCGCATGCCCATATATGATATGTTTGAGACTAGCAAAACTAGTATTTAAGCATAACCCATATGTCATAAAAGAGTCCCTCATATATAGATTTAAATTAAATCATGCATTCCTTTCATATAGGTGAATGCATCCACAAAACTAAAAGATAATTAGGGTCATAGCCCATGTCACTTGCACTGAACGTAACATAGTGCGATTAATCACCAAATTTCATATAGCCATCGCATATGATGTCTCGATGCAACGCTATATACGTTGCTATAAAGTGAACTAAATATTCTGCCATTTCAGGCATGCACACAGAAATCACATGCATGTCAGAATTAACTCATGAAAAGAGTTATGCCCTATATTGCACACAAGCCTGTTAGCTCGGCTAGTTAGCCATTAAATAGATTCTCATATGACTAAAAAAGGACAACTACCATATGTTCGCGATGGTTAATGACCTAGGCATGAACGTGTTGTATGAATGAACATTGTCAAATCATGAATGTTATGCAACGCATATGTTAGCATAGACGAAGTTCAAGGCTCTCCGAGTACGCCGACGTCGAAGACAGCAAGGAGGACTTCTATTTCTACATTTTGTAGTCTTCTTTTATTTCTACATTTTGTAGTACTCATGTGTTGTGATGCTATGTAATAGATATGTTGGAATTCTTAATCAGGGGTTTTCTCTATGGAGATGTAATTAACAGATCTTTTATGTAAATGTAGGAGTTCTGGAAATAAAGTACCTGCAATGTTTGATCCTATTTTTATTGTATGCATTTATGCGTTTAAATTTCACTCTGTATCAATGACTTGGACGCGTGTTTCATGCCCGCCATTTTCCCGTCATCAATGGCCTTGAGAAACTTGTGCTTGATCCAAGTGTCATCTGTATCCTTGCTTCCATGGTCTTGGAGAGCAACCGCAAAAGTAGTCACCCTCCGATAAAGATCACGCAGATCCTCATCTTCGAGCATCACAAATTCATCAGCCTCATCAAGGACCACTTCAAAGTTGGACCGTTGGATACTTGAGCTCCCCTTGTACATGGAAACAATGTGCTCCCAACAATCCTTTGCACGAGTGAAAGGTCGTAGGTGCGCTAGGTCTTCGAGAGGGACCGCTTCCTGAAGGATGAACAAGGCAGAGTGATTGTATTGATTGTCCACTCCTTCTCTTGGGGCGAAGTTGGTTGGATCATGCGGGTAGAAGCCTTGCTTAATGATTCTCCAAACGTTAGTTGAGCAATGATTCAAATGAGACTTAATGCGGAAGACCCAACTAGCAAAATCACCCTTAACAAGCTTGGGAGGAGGACCATCAATATTAATGCGAGTTGTGGGGACCGGTCTTCCATAGACCGGGGGAGGGGGAACTGAGGCAAAGGTTCCCGTCCCATTCTTGTCATGAGGGGAAGGAACATGAGTACCTTTAGCCCCTTCCTTGGCGGAATTGGCCTTCGATTCTGATGCGGTGGGATTAACCACAAGCAAGGGATCGGGAGTGGATTTCATCCCCTCAAGTAATTCTTTAAGCATGGACTTGACTTCGGCAGTCATAGACGTCTTAAGTGAAGCCATAGCTTCATTTAAGTCGTCTCGAGTGATTGCAGTCAACTCCACGGCCTCGGGCACAACCTCCTCAGTGTCAACCATACTCTTTGGGTGGTGAAACCCTTAATAAAGAGACGAGGCTCTGATACCAATTGAAAGGATCGATATGGTTGACTAGAAGGGGGTGAATAGGGAACTAGCAATTTTTATCTTTTCTTAACAAATTAGGTTTATCAACAAATAGGTTGTCTAGATGTGCAACTAGGTGAGAAAACTATATGATGCTAACAACAAAAAAACAACAAGAACAAGTGCAAGCAAAGGATACAACACAATAATAGCTTGCACTCAGTAAAGGGAAGGGATAACCACAAGTGGAGCCGGTGGAGACGAGGATGTGTTACTGAAGTTCCTTCCCTTTGGGGGAAGTACGTCTCCGTTGGAGCGGTGTGGAGGCACAATTCTCCCCAAGAAGCCACTAGGGCCACTGTATTCTCCTCACGCCCTCACACAATGCGAGATGTCGTGATTCCACTAATGGTGCCCTTGAAGGCGGTGATCGAACCTTTACAAACAAGGTTGGGGCTATCTTCACAACTTGATTGGAAGCTCCCAATGATACCACGGAGCTTCACCATAATGGAATCTGGCTCTGAGGTGACCTCAACCGTCTAGGGTGCTCAAACACCCAAGAGTAACAAGATCCGCAAGGGATTAGTGGCGGGGTCAAATTTCTCTTGGTGGAAGTGTAGATCCGGGCCTTCTCAACCAATCCCTAGAAAATCAACAAGTTTGATTGGCTAGGGAGAGAGATCGGGCGAAAATGAGCTTTAGAGCAACAATGGAGCTTGGGGGAAAAGAGGTAGGTCTTCTTGGGGAATAAGACCTCCTTTTGTAGTGGGGAATCAAATCCAACCATTATCCCCTCTTCAGCCCGCACAGAGCGGTACTACCGCGCAGGGGAGCGGTACTACTGTTGGTAGCAACGGTACTACAGCGACCCCCAGCGGTACTACCGTGATGACTGTGAGCAGGGGCCTTGTAGGGAGAAGGGGCAGGAGAGCTGGAGCCCCGGGCGGCACTAGCAGCGGTAGTAGGGCGGTACTACCACTCATGAGAGGTACTACCGCCGCCACTGCCGCTCCTACTGCCGCACAACCCGACACGAGAAGTGACGCTCTCGAATCGAGGTGGTAGTAGCACGGCACCGAAGCGATACTACGGCTGAGACCATGAGCGGTACTACACTGCCGAAAGCAGCGTATCGCCCGCTGTGGCTCTAGGCGGCATCGCCGCTTACGCGCCTTGAGACTACCGCTGGATCACTATCAAGCCCACTTCCAAGACAACGAAGGATCCTCCAAAGATGTGGGAAAGAGTTGGGAGTAAAAAGGGGACGTGTACGTGTTGATTCCACCCAACCTTACCAATACGGACCCCCTCTTGATAGTACGGTGTTTCCTACGACTCAAGTTCACCAAAAAAGAAACAAAGGAAACACACCGTCTTCTCCTTAAACACTGAGGGGGGAGAATCGTATCGTGCCAATGAATAAATATATGAAATCTCAATGCACACGATTAGTCCGCAAATCCATTGTCATCAATCACCAAAACCACTTAGAGAGAGACATGCCCTAACACATTTCTTTGCCTCTTAAATATATTTCGGACTGAGATATAGAATATCCCTTTTCTTCAGAGTGGGTTTGGGCAATGGTTCAGGAAGAGTCCAATCATTATCATTTTGCAATATATTATTTAAGAGTTCCTCATCTTGTTCAATAGTTTTTTCCCTGAAAACACAAGCATCACAACTATCTAGGTAGTCCCTAGAAGTATCAGTTAGGACATTATAGAAGATATCAAATATTTCATTTTTTCTTAAGAGGATGATCAGGCAAAGCACTAACTAGTTGGAGAAGCATCCCCCAAACTTGTGGGAGACTTTCTTCTTCAGTTTGCGCAAAGTTAAATATTTCCTGTAAGGCAGCTTGTTTCTTATGAGTAGGAAAATAATTTCAGAGAAGTAATATATCATATCCTACGGACTACGCACACAACCAGGAGCAAGAATATTATACCATATCTTAGCATCACCCTTTAATGAGAACGAAAACAACTTAAGAATATAGTAATAACGATTTTTTCCTCATGAGCAAATAGGGTGGCTATATCATTTAATTTAGTAAGATTTGCCACAGCAGTTTCAGTTTCATAGCCATGGAAAGGATAAGATTCAACCAAAGTAATTAACTCTGGGTCGGCGGAGAATTCATAATCCTTATCAAAAATAAAGATAGGTGAAGTAGCAAACTTAGGATCATATTTCATTCTAGCATTCAAAGATTTTTCTTTCAACTTGCATAGTAATTTCTTAAGATCATCTATATCCTTACATGCAAGAAAATCCCTAGCAACCTCTCCTTTCATAACATAACCCTCGGGTATCTTAGGCAATTCATATCTATGAGAGCTAGGTACAATAGGTGTTTCATAATTTTCAGTTTCGATGACTTCATCAGTGTCAGTAATTTCATTAGTTTCAGCATTCTCAATTTCCTTAGCTCTAGCAAGTTGTTCATCAAGAAATTCACCTAGTGGCATAGTCTTATCAAGCAAAGAACTAGCATCATCATAAGTATCATTCGTAGCAGAAGTAGCATCATCAATTATTTGTGACATATTGAAATTAATAGTAGGTGGTGGTGTTGCAAGCTTACTCAAAACAGAAGGTTAATCAAGCAGAGCTAGATAATAGTTCCTTACCTCCCCTCATCTTAGAGGGAACGATCTTGGTTCAATCATCCTTAAGATCCTTCATAGTGATCAACAAATATAAATCCGAAATGACTCAACAAATATAGCTATGCTCCCCGACAACGGCACCAGAAAAAGGTCTTGATAACCCAGAAGTATAGGGGATCGCAATAGTTTTCGAGTGTAGATCATTCAACCCAAATTTATTGATTCTACACAAGGGGAGCCAAGAATATTTGTAAGTATTAGCAGTTGAGTTGTTAATTCAACCACACTTGGAGACTAAATATCTGCAATGGAGTGATTACTAGCATAGTAGTACGATAGTTTGATAACAGTGGTAATAGTAGCAACAGTAACGGTGACAACGGTAGTAGTAATTTTGTAGCAATTGTGAGAGTAACCGCAATAGTAGTACCTTAGCAAAGATTAATATGTGAAAAACTCATAGGCATTGGATTGATGATGATAATTATGTTGGATGACATTCATCATGTAACAGTTATAACCTAGGACGACACAGAACTAGCTCCAATTCATCAATGTAATGTAGGCGTGTATTTCGTATATAGTCATACGTACTTATGGAAAAGAAATTGCATGACATCCTTTTTCCTACCCTCCCGTGGCAGCGGAGTCCATAAGGAAACTAAGGGATATTAAGGTCTCCTTTTAATAGGGAGTCCATAAGGAAACTAAGGGATATTAAGGTCTCCTTTTAATAGAGAATCATAATAAAGCATTAACACATAGTGAATACATGAACTCCTCAAATTACGGTAATCACCGGAAAAATCCCAATTATTGTCACCTTGGGGTATGCGGATCATAATATGTAATAGATGCATATAACTTGCATGGTAGGATCAGGAACACAAAAAGTTTGGTGAAAATATAAACAATTCAGATCTGAAAACATGACACTCTGGCCCTAGTGACAAGCATTAAGCATGGCAAAGTCATAACAACATCAATCTTAGAACATAGTTGATACTAGGGATCAACCCCTAACAAAACTAACTCGATTACATGATAAATCTCATCAAACCCATCACCTTCCAGCAAGCCTACGAAGAGATTACTCACTCCCGACGGTAACCATCATGAAATTGGTGATGGAGGATGGTTGATGATGACGAAGATGGAAGATCTCCCTCTCCGGAGCCCGGAACGGATTCCGGATCTGGCTTCCACATGAAGAACAGGAGGTGGCGGCGCCCTCCGTATCATGAAACGCGATGAAACATTCTCTCTGATTTTTTTCTCGGGGAAATAGGAATTTATAGTATCCAGATTAGGGCCAGCGAAGCCTCATGGGGCCCACTACCCACCAGGCGCCCAGCCCCCCTCCAGTGGGTCTTTAATTCGGTATTTTTCTTTTATTTCAAAATAAATCTCCAAAAAGTGTCGTCCAATTCCGAGAACTTTTATTTCTGCACAAAAACAACACCATAGTAGTTATGTTGAAAACAATGTAATTCCTGTTAGTTTCATTCAAATCATGCAATAGAGTCCAAAAAAAGAGCAAAAGTGTTTGGGAAAGTAGATACGATGGAGACGTATCAACGGGCAAAATGAAAAATGGCTTGGGATTCCTAGGGGAAATCTACCAAGAAAGCCAAACATTTAGAAAACCGGAAAAGAAAAAAAACAAGGCAACCACCTCCACTTCCATGGCGTGTCGGATGTGAGCGACCCAAGAACCATCTGGCGATGAGACAATTTTGTACGCGATGCACAGAGAAACACTACAGATACCCCTAACTACAGATTCCGTAGTAATTGCCATGGATTGTGTGGTTCTGCGGAAAAAGAAAGGACCAGTTGAGATAGAACGGACCGGGATCGCGGATCTAATTGCTCCGGCGTTTTGGTGCTAGCGCGGAGGGCGTCAACCAACGGCGTCTATCCCGATGGTCCAGGGGACAAGTCGCTGATGGCACCAAGTTTGGATAGATTTTTTTAGATAAATTTGGATTGGTTTGGTTTTTATGGACATTTGGATTGGTTTGGGTGAAAAATAGAAAAAAAGAAACAAGGTGAAAAATAAATGGAGTTTGTGTATTGGTTTGGACTCTAAGATGGGCCATCTATTTTATCCGATGGATTGGACGGCCTTTAAATATGCGGAATAATTAGGTCAAACGAAGGCTCAGGGGCCCCACATGGGCAGGTAGCGCAACCACCCCCTGACCGTACCATGCATCCACGTGGTTGTCTCGTGGGTCACCTTAATCTCTTCCGAAGCTTCTAGGGTCTTCCGTTGTCTAGAAGAAAATCGTCAAAAAAATTGGCATCGTATTTGGACCTTCCTAGATATGGATTTTTTGCGAAACCAAACACAAGAACTATCACTAAATTAATAAGTTAGTCCATACAAATATTATAAAATGATATAAAAGGCATATAAAAGTGATAATATAATACTCAAGCTTCTTTGACGTATATAGATACATTGAAGACGTATCGGTATCCTCAAGCTTAATTCCTGCTCGTTCTCAAGATCACAAGCTCGTGACCCCCTACCGAGATCTGCCGGATTCGACTCCGTCAGTTGATGCATTGTGATGTTCAAATATGCAATTTAATATGTAGGGGATTTCCTCCGATATAGTAATAAAAGGTACACACTAACATGAACATGAGAAGGGAGTCGTGGAAGAACTAGCCACGATGATGGAGTTAACAACCAAGACCGAAATCAGGAGATGAACTAAGAATGATGACCAATCGCAGGAGTGCGTAGCGACATTAACATTAGATGATCTCACATGCCAAGAAGGGTATAGTAGAAGAACAAGGGGTGGAACCGGCGAAATGAAGAAGGGTTAATTAGATAAATGCCACTTCAATTCTGACGTTTCAGAGAAATGTCACCCCAATTTTCCTCTTTTGAAAAATACCACTGAAACTTTGCATCACACTTATAGATGCCATTATGTAACATTTCAGACCAAAATACCCTCGTCTTCCTCCTTGTGTTCTTCTTCCTCCATCCACCTAATCTCATCTCCTCTTGTTTCCTAAAATTAACCATCCTCTTTTTCTCAGCAGCAACGAAATAGCCAACGCGCCATCCTCTCCTTCTCACCCGAAGCAGCAGCAACAACACACATCTCCTCTCTCTTTCGAAAAGCAGCAGTTGCAGCTCAATTCCATTGCAGATGACCTCCAAGACCATGGCAATGCCGCCATCACGTCGGAGCCCCACTAGAGTAGCACCCCGACGACCCAGCCAGCTCCTATCCCGGCGAACACATCGATGACGGCCCCATCGGGCGCCAGATCCGATGGGACGGGCAGATCGAGCAGACCACAAATGGATTAAGATCCCCGCTAAGTTCGTTGGGCCGGTGAACGAGGCGAGTCATGCTGTCACTCTCTCTTCAGGTTGTTGGCGAGCAAGGGCGGAATGACGAACGCAGAGCACAGGAGGCGATGAAGGAGTGCAGGCGGTCACGAGTCATAGGGTACTGCCACATTGGGTACTGATGCCCGGCGCACCAGCAAATCCCAGGCAGCGAGGCAGCTATGGCAGCACCTGCGGCAGACAGAGAGAGAGGTCTGCGCCATGGTTAATTTTAGAAAAGGAGGAGATGAAGACATGGATGGAGGAAGGAGAACACAAGGAGGAAGACGGGGTATTTTGGTCTGAAATGTTACATAATGGCATCTATAAGTGTGTTGCAAAGTTCCAGTGGTATTTTTTGAAAGAGGGAAATTGGAGTGGCATTTCTCTGAATGGCCAGAATTGCAGTGGCATTTATCTAATTAACCCAATGAAAAATGGTTTGGGATTCCTAGGGAAATCTACCTAGAAAGCCAGACATTTAGAAAAACGGAAAGGAAAAAAAACCAAGACGAACACCTCCACTTCCATGGCGTGTCTTACGCCATCGACCCAAGAACCATGTGGCGATGAGAAAATTTTGTAGGCGATGCACAGAGAAATGCTACAGATACCCCTAACTAATGATTTCGTAGTGATTGGCATGGATTGTGTGGTTCCGCGGAAAAAGAAAGGCCCAGTTGAGATAGAGCGGACCCGGACCACGGATCTAATTGATCCGGCGTCTTGGTGCCAGCGCGGAGTGCGTCGACCAGCGACGTTTGTCTTGACAGTCCAGGGGACAAGTCGCTGATGGCACCAAGTTTGGGTTGATTTTTTTTAGAAAAATTTGGATTAGTTTTTTTATGGACATTTGGATTGGTTTGGGTGAAAAATACAAAAAAAAAATTGAAACTGGGTGAAAATACATGGAGTTTGTGTATTGGTTTGGACTCTAAGATGGGTCATCTATTTTATTGGATGGATCGGACGGCCTTTAAATATGTGCCAATCTGGCAGGGCGACGACAAATCCCCCACCTGCCTCCCGTAACACCGAAAAATAAATCTCCAGCAGCCACCTCCCCGTCAGCGGCCTCCCCGCGCTCGCGCCCACGTGCGGCAAGATGACGAGGGGCCACGGAGGGCTGTCCCCCACTAGCTCGGTCGTCCCGTCGGTTGACGCCCCGCCGCCGTCCTTCGCCGTCGCCGTCGCCGTCGACGACAGCGCTACCGGCACCGGCACCCGCACCGCCACGGCCACGGGCGACACGGGTGGACATCCAGGCGTCCTCGCGGGGCGTCGTGGTCGCCTGGAGTTGGTCCGGCCCAAGTTCGAGGAAAAGACCCCAGCCGTCGAGGCGGACGGCAAGAAGCTGTCTCCGACAAGCGGCGTCGCTGAAGACGCCGCGTCCTCCTCTGGAAACTTGGGTCTTCCTGCGCCAAGGAAGATTAGGGTAGCTGGTCGCCGTTCTCGTACAGACACCTCCGACAAAGGTGCGTCTTCACCACGGCTCGCCCTCCCTTGGACGGCGACGACCGTCACATCTGAAGCCATGCCGCCAGCATCGAAGCGGCGGAAACTAGTTCGTCCGTCCTTGGAAGGACCAGTTCGCTTCCTTCGGATCAGTAGCAAGGCTGATGTCTCCATGGCTATTGATGCCCTGAAGGCAGGGCAGGACCTGAAGATCGCCATCTCAGAGGATCTCCCACTCGGAGAGGCCTCTGATGTGGCGAAAGCGATTCTGCCACTTTACCCGCGCGTCCTCGAGGGACCGGACTTGTTGCTCCTGTGCAACAAGATCGGTGAGGAGGCCGCGGTGAAGTCCCGCCTGCAGATGAACCAGACTGCGCTCGCGGTTCTGGAGACGCGGTCCAGAGATCTGAACCTCTCGATCGCCAGCGACACAGCTATGTTACACTAGAGCTAGACCGTTACATAGCAACTACTGTGGCTTAGTCAAGAAATCATAATACATTGGATGAGTCTCTTGTCTTGTACTGGATTATTATGCAATGATCTGGTTTCGACTCCTTCAGTTTATACTGCCTTCGGTGTTGTTTGTCAAAGTTGTTTAATGTCGAATCTTCAAAGTGCTCTTTCTTTGTGTTGTTGGAAAATCCGAGGATTGGAGTTTGTTCGGTTGGTGGGGTTTTTGTTGCATGGAATTCCAACAAGTTCTCATTTTCATATTAACTTCTTTAGCGACAGAAGATCAGTAACTGTTACAGTTGGTTTCTGTGATATCTTAACTTAATTTTTGGGAGACTAATTGTTTATGGCCCAATAAGTGCAGCACATGGGCGAACTTTTTCAATGAGATCGCTGAGATGAAGCCACAGATCTCTGGCCCTTGGCTCATTGCCGGGGACCTTAACCGTGTATGTGTATGTTGCCAAATTCACAGGAAGAATGGCAGGGCTTCGCTCTCTGAAATGAATCGGTATAACGACGACTGGATTAGACAAATGCAAACACAAGATATTCCTCTGTTGGGCAGAGATTACGCCTGGTATAGTAATGCACAATCCTCCGATCCTTACCATAATTGATGTGAGTCTTTATTAGTGCTGATTGGGTACTTTGTCTCTACCGAACTCAGCCTTGCATTGCTTGACTCAAGTAAATTCTGACCATTTTCCTCCTATGTCGGAGAGGTTTTTTACGGTACCCTGGTACTCCCCGAACATAGATGGGAGTACCGAGTAAATCAGTACGTTCCTTTGATAGGGTAGTTTAGTCTTTTTCGTATCTAATTTTTGAATAATTGCATTTCCTTAATCTACTCCGGTGATCCGGGGTAATAGGAAACCGTCCGTCCTGGAAGCTGCAAAACTTTGTCGTACTTTAACCATACTGCATCTCAGCCGCCGTCGTCGGCGTGTCACACCCCTGTCGAGAGGTTGTTTGTCACGCATCAGCCACCCGTCGTTGCATCTCTGGCCGCTAAGCCTAGCTCCGATCCGCAGGGCCTCACCTTTCTGGCAACGGCGAGGGCCCTGCTTCGCCGAACCTGGCCGTGACTGAATGTTCATCACATGATCCAGTCGTCCCTTGTAATTTGGGATTACGGTTGCTGACGGATTAAAAATTAACATGTTAACTATCCTTTGTTATTCCAATTTTACCCTCCAGATCGGGGCACTCCCCGCTGTTTAACGGTGGTACTCCATGATAGTGTTGTTTGAGTACAAACTAAAACTGTCCGTCAGATCAGAGGAAATTAGCGGCCCATGTTAGTTTCAGAGTACCATAAAACAACTCATGTTGGAAGCTTCCACCACTATTCAGAGGGCAAGTTTGTTTAGGTAAGAGAGTAATTGAAAATTCTGATGTTGTTCCGCTGACTTGGTTAGTTCTGTTTCTGTCTGCGATTTTCAGGTTAGCCAGTCTCATGCAGCGGCAATTCTGTCTACCAAGCTGAAGCGTCTGATAAGTACGATATCAAAATGCAAAAGGAAGTTGACACCGGAAAAGGTTTGCGGGTTCTTTGCTTGCCTGCTTATCATGCAAAGGATCAAAGTGAGATATGTGCTGAAGCAATGCAGCAGGACGAGGTGTATTCTGAATTACTAGGCATTGAGTTAAGTAGCAACGAGGAGCTGGGTTTTTTTTCGAAAAGGGGATTGCCCCGGCCTCTGCATCAGAATGATACATGCGGCCAAACGAGGAGCTGGTTAACGTCTCCAATTTGTGTGGCACGCAATATTAGCATATGAAGCGAAGATCTTGGACTTTGGCGGCTACAGCTATTTTCTGGACTATATGGCTCACAAGAAATCGGTAAGTTTCGACAACAATTGGATTCCCCTTGTGATAATCGCAGAACAGTGTCTGTGCAGACAGGACCAAGCTATGGCACATAGAACTCGCTTGGTGGAGAGACGTTCTGTTCATAGTTGGCTTTTTTTAGATGATCAGGGAGGCAAAGGTAATACGATTGCATGAAATGAAACCATAGTTTGTACAAGATGCAAAGTCCTCTAAACATTGATAGCATCAGCTAATACAATGTCCCCCTACACATTGATGGCATCAGCTAATACAATGTCCCCCTACACATTGTACAGAAACTGCGTCAATTAATTCTGATAGGAGGTTGTAGAATTATTCCTAAAACCAAGCCCCTACACAGTAATGCATCATCGTTGCAACCTCATCTACGGCATTCAATCATCATCACAGAACATCAAACCGTGCACCCTGTGCGACTCTCCTGGCAAGGTACTTCTTAGCATTCTTACGGGCAAGATCCCAGTACATAGCTCTTCCCTCGGGCGTTAAAGTAAACACATCCCTATCCACATCTCTCATGACTGGATCTATGACCAATGCCTGAAGCCTGGTGGAGTTATCTGCAACATGAGCTGCAAGTTTAATCTCACCCCGGGCCCCATGGAACCCTGTGATGAGCACCCTCTTTAGATGACCATGGCGACACGGAGGAAGGCTCCTGATAGGTAACTTCTCAAAATCATTTAGCGGAAAGGAGCGGCGCTGAAACTGCATAGATCAAGAATAACATTAGCATTTTATTCTTGTACAGTGGCTTCTTCAGTCACAGAGAACACATGAAGACAATGCGAGTAGGTAACAGATAATATAGGAGGTATGCATTGTAAGGGATAAGATGATGATAACTTACATGTATATCTAACTCTTCTAGTAGAGGGGCGGCTTTGAGAAAAGAAGCCAAGGAGAGGAGATTGTCCTGACCAGAAAAATACAACCTCAGCTGTAGATACTTCAGATGAGAAAACTTGGTCACACCCTCTGGCAAGTAAAACACCTACAAATGCAGGTTTAACCAAGTGAATAGATGTGAGAGGGATGTAATCATAGCATCAGAGTAATCGAGCAGCAAACCTTCAATGTCATGCATGCACTCAGATTCAGGTTCTGTGCATGGGGCATCGCTCGGGGAAGTTCAGTGATGGCATGCTCTAGCGTTAACGAAGGAAAGTTCATTTCCACATGTCCTAGTTGCAGACTTTCACTGAGATCAAGAGGTACCATAAATCCATCATACACAAAAGTTCGGAGGTTCTTGGAGATGAAGTGTATTTTGTTTATGCAATTGTGCGCCACGTGCAAGTGTTGCAGACGCGGAAGTGACACCCTTATGTCATCATGCGGATGGCACATAACGATGCTTAATCTCTCAAGATTGGAGCAACTTGACAGAACAAGCTGAAGATCATTTGAAGAGACATCCACAATGCGAAGATCAAGCGCTTTGAGGTTTGGAAAACCACTAAAGTTGGGTTGTGCTTTAAGTGATACGGAGCTGAGACGAATTGCCTCGAGGCGGGACATGCTTTGCTTGTCGAAAAGCTCAAACGGGAACACGTGTCGATGTTTGCGGCATCTTAAGTCTTCCGGTGCCAACTCAATTGCTAGATTCTTTGCCCGTGACAAGACAGCAAATTTCACCCAGTTATTAAGATGATCAACTAGCAGGTTGTCAAATGGGAACTTAATCTGAAATTCTTCAACAGCTGTAGCACCACACTGCTTCAAGACAGCATTGACATTTGCAATGAAAACTCGCGCGCGCTGCTCTTTGCTGGAAGCAGTACTGTTGGCACACATCATGGCACCATCAAATATTAGATTAGGGCATGATGTCCATGTGTGTCTCCACTTGCTTGAAAGAGTGCTCGTCCGAACAATTTCATTCAGGGGCAGCTTTGATAGGATCAACCATAGGACATCCTGAAGCACAACCATGCATGTCAGGAGAAGCAATTAAATTTCTGGCAACAAACACACATAAACAGATTTTGTTACAACCGAATATCATCGAATTCATGTTTTTTCTGGTTATTTTAGAGTTTATTACTCAGAGCAAGTACAATAAGCTGATGTAGGCGGGCTGTAAGACATTAAATATTATATTCTTGCTTACTTGGAAGAGAGAGAAGAGGAGAGAGAAGAGAAGCGGGCTACTAGTTAACAGCCTAGCAAAGACGCGTCTTCCTAGGTACTTTGTGAGAGAGTGGGATGGGCCATGTATCAACAAAGTAGTGCATATTTATATCTAACTATTGTACTTGTGGGCTATAAGCTTGACTATATGTGACATGGCAACATCATATAGCCAGCAGCTGGCTATATTATTAACCATGCTCTCAGCTGTTTTTGATAGAATCTAAGTAAACTGGCGATGAATCACAAGTCACGCGCACTGAATACTATTACGTGGTAGATAAAATAAAAATGCACACCTGTGGAAGGCTTTGGAACGGATCGTTGGATTGTTGTTTCTTCGCGGAGACTGATCTGTCCTGTTGCTGTTTCTTCGTGGAGACTGGTCTATCATGAGAAAGCTTTGCTCTCTTACTTCTACACATTATGTGTAACGATCTGGTTGTCTAATCTGAAATCTGCAAAATTAGTTCAGACCCGCTTATGTGGAACCTCAGTTTTTTCTTTTTTTGAGAAACATACGGAAACATAGTTAGTTGGAGGTAGATAAATTCGGACCCTGCCGCTTACCTGGCGAGTTGGTGCGGGCGCTGGTCGTGAGATCCACCTGCGTGCAGGCAGAGATCCTGGAGGTGGAGCACTGTCTGGCTCCCGCATATAATATGGGCTGACGATTGGTTGAAGGTTATGTGTAACGATCTGGTTGCCTAATCTGAAATCTGCAAAATTAGTTCAGACCCGCTTATGTGGAACCTCAGTTTTTTCTTTTTTTGAGAAACATACGGAAACATAGTTAGTTGGAGGTAGATAAATTCGGACCCTGCCGCTTACCTGGCGAGTTGGTGCGGGCGCTGGTCGTGAGATCCACCTGCGTGCAGGCAGAGATCCTGGAGGTGGAGCACTGTCTGGCTCCCGCATATAATATGGGCTGACGATTGGTTGAAGGTTTCCGACTAGGGAACGAAATATCTTCTCGTCGATTCCGGATCGAACCCTGGCTGGTCCCGCGATAACTCCCAGCGCACGAGCCCATCTGATCGCCCGCAAATCGCGCCTGCACGTCCAAGCGATAACTTCCATCGCGAGAACCCACGGCCCACAAATCGCGCATGCACGCCCGCGCGAGAAAATAACTTTCGGACCTGGGGAGGATTCGATCTCTGGCCGCTAGCGAGAAAATTGAGCCCAGCAACCAACTGACCTAGCATTTTACTACTGTCCATTATAAAGTACTAGTGTCAAAAACACGTTTATGTTATGAGACGGAGGGAGTAGTCAACTCTTATATATCTGAAAAGCTATTTCGTTGTCTTTATAGACAACAGAAAATACACTCAAATTTGATACACCAACCATCACATAATGTTTCATTCTTTCTTAGCTTAAACCAAATATACGCCTTTAACTAATCATGTGCTGTTATGTTAGTCTATAAAATTATTTTTTTATTGATTAAACTTTTTTTCTGAACATAAATAAAAAAATAGATTGATGTTTTTTTTGCGGGGGGAAAGGGTTCTGTATTAATTAACCCGGATCAGTATGATCCAGTGCACCCATTTTTACAACCCTCTCAAGACCCGACCGTAACCAGACGGCCGTCTTAACCTCAACCCTCCCAATCTTAGCTAGTTCATGGCTAACAAGATTACACTCCCTCTTTATCGCCTTAACCTTAATTTGTCTGTACCCTCTCATCATAACAGAGATCTTCTGGACAAGGGCAGTGTAGTGTGATCTATCAACCAAGGGGTTGGAAATCATCATAGCAGCTTCAACACTATCCGTTTCGGCGGTGAATGGGAGTGAGCTCCATTCTAGCGCCAATGCAATTCCTTCTTTGCAAGCCTCAAGTTCTGCAGCTAGTGCATTATCACATGTGAAAAGATGTCGGCACGAGGTAAAGATAATACCACCGAAGCTGTCACGGAGCACCATGCTGATGCCCCCATTTCTAGTATGTGCCATATAGGATCCATCGACATTTAAAGTAAGCCACCCAGGCTCAGGTGTCCGCCAGCCCACACACGAATGCTTGTGCACAGAAGCTACTTTGCCCCTGTTCATGCATGTGTATAGCTCGTCATGGTTCATGCTTATGCACAGTGCGCCGTTGCTGCTACTATTTCCCAGCGCGCCGCTGTGCGTACTCGTGCACAGCGCTCCGTTGTTTCTTTCGTTTCCGAGTGCGTCGTTGTTGCTGCTACAAGGCGCCGTCCTTAGCGCCGGGTCCATCAGAACCATTTTCCCCTTCCTCTGATCATCCTTAGGGAATTGTTGAATGCAAAGTAGCGATGTCAGGTAGCTATGCAGGAACCGTCAAGAGGCTTCAGTCGGTGGAGGAATTTTATCATGGGTGATCTCGTTGCGGACGTGCCACGTGCGCCACATGGTCATCAAGAGCACCATGCGGGACGTGTCCGAGAGGGGCTCAAGCACATCAAAAAGCCACTCCGGGCCTGTGTGCCGAACTGACTTTATATCCGGGAGCTTCCAATCCTTAGCCATCGCCCTCCAAAGCTCCACCGCACGGGGGCACCTACACATCGCGTGGAACCCATCCTCGCGTTCCAAGCCACACAGGGGGCATACGTCAGTGGTCTCCAAATGACGGGAAAACTTATTCACCCATGTTGCAAGAGAATTTGTCACAAGCCGCCATGCAAACACACGTACCTTTGGGGGGGCAGGGCACCCCCATATGGTCTTCCAGATGGCGCGCCGACCATCCGGTGCCCTGCTAGATGCGCTCGCGGAAGGACGCTCGCGCTCGTCCATCGCGAAGCGGTACGCGGACCGAACAGTGAATATACCGTTCTTCTCAGGAGCCCATGCAAGGATATCATCGGCGAGGCGTGGAGACGTCCGTATATTCCTGATAACATTGACATCAGCCGGATGAAAGTGCCGGTGGAGTAGGTCCATACGCCATGCGCCGCGCTCATCGAGTAGCTCGGCCACTCGGCGAAGCCGGCAGGTACCTTGGGCGGAAATCAGATCGCCCGACGGAGCTCGAGGTAGCCATCGATCACGCCAGATACGGATGCTCTGGCCATTTCCCACGCGCCACACCAACCCCTTCTTGAGGAGCTCGAGCCCATACTGGATAGCCTGCCAAGTTGACGAGGCATTCCCAGAAAATATTGTATCCTCGAGGCGTCCCTCTGGATAGTAGCGAGCTTTGAGGACCTGCGCACAAAGACTATTAGGATTAGTAAGAAGACGCCACGCTTGCCGAGCAAGCAACGCCTGGTTGAAGACTCTGAAATCTCTGAATCCCAATCATCCTCTCATTTTATGTGCCAAGATACGCGGCCAAGATATCCAATGAGTTTTCCTCTTTCCATCTGAAGCGCCCCACCAAAAATTGCGAACCATTCTGTTTAAGTCATCACACACCGACATAGGCAGTTTAAACACTCCCATCATGTACGTCGGAATAGTCTGGGCAACTGCCTTGATCATTGTTTCCTTCCCTGCTAGGGACAGCGTATCACCCCACGCAATAATGTGTTTTGTGAGGCGGGCTTGTAGATTCTGAAATTTACCTTTTGACATCCGTCCTTCCGGTGTTGGTAAGCCTAAATATTTTTCCTCAAAAATGGACATTTGAACCTGCAATGCTGTGCGGACATGTTCCTGGTCAGCTACCAAACAAGAGTTACCAAACAAAATGCTGCACTTTGTGGGATTTATGAGCTGTCCAGTAACAGTTTCATAAGTATTTATAATTTTCTTCACCTCCCTGGCTTGCCCCTCATCCGCTTTAAAATAGATTGATGTTGATGAATGGACAAACCCAACAATCCTACCTGCTTTATTCATCATCATCAATCATGTTTATATTTTATTCATCGGCCCCGTTTACAAAATGGGCTCCAATAACGTGAGATTAAATTGTTGCGATGTTATTCACATAGCATAGGAAGTGTTGTTTTTGAAATATACCCCCGGTAATTTCATATTTAAATAATGTGATAATAGACACACCTATGACTTGATAACTTACGTACAAATAATATGACCATTTTAAGCCGGGAAAAAAGTTGATGAAAATATACCATCGATAACTTACGTACCATATAGTTCATAACTCATGCACAGGCACCATGATACCATTGACCCAGAAAAAAAGTTGTTGTAAAGATCCTCTGGTAACTTCTATGTAAATAGCATGGTAATATACGAATAGCAGAGCTGATAACTTTGCACAAATACCATGATAACTTTTGACTGGAGAAAAAAAGTTGTTAAAAACATATCCACGGTGAATTTGGTGCGAATAACATGGTCATATACGCACAACAGAGCCGATAACTTACGCACAAATACAATGATAACTTAGGTTGGGGTGTTGTGTAAATAGCATAATACTACACACACCGCATACGTGATAACTAACGTACAAACACCGCGGTAACTTTGATCCGGGGTGGGAGGAGGTGAGGAAGTTGTTAGAAAACATACCCCCCCCTCCCGATAACTTCCGTGTAAATAACATGGTAATATACGCATCGTAGACTTGATAACTCACGTACAAACGTCGTGGTAACTTTGACCCCGGGTGGGGGTTGGGGGGCAAGGGATGAAGTTGTTTGAAAACATACCCACTCTCCCGGTAACTTCCGTGTAAATAACATGGTAATATACGCATCGTAGACTTGATAACTCACATACAAACACCGTGATAACTTTAACCCAGGGGGAGAAAGTTGTATGAAAATATACACTCGGTAACTTATGTGTAAATAGAGTGGTAACTCATGCACAAACTGAAGGAAATATGCCCTAGAGGCAATAATAGAGTTATTATTTATTTCCTTATATCATGATAAATGTTTATTATTCATGCTAGAATTGTATTAACCGGAAACTTAGTACATGTGTGAATACATAGACAAAACATAAGTGTCCCTATTATGCCTCTACTTGACTAGCTCGTTTATCAAAGATGGTTATGTTTCCTAACTATAGACATGTGTTGTCATTCGATGAACGGGGTCACATCATTAGGAGAATGATGTGATGGACAAGACCCATCCGTTAGCTTAGCATTATGATCCTTAAGTTTTATTGCTATTGCTTTCTTCATGACTTATACATGTTCCTCTGACTATGAGATTATGCAACTACCATATACCAGAGGAACACCTTGTGTGCTATCAAATGTCACAACGTAACTGGGTGATTATAAAGATGCTCTACAGGTGTCTCCGAAGGTGTTTGTTGGGTTGGCATAGATCGAGATTAGGATTTGTCACTCCGTGTATTGGAGAGGTATCTCTGGGCCCTCTCAGTAATACTCATCACTATAAGCCTTGCAAGCATTATGTCTAATGAGTTAGTTGCGGGATGAAGTATTACGAAACGAGTAAAAATACTTACCGGTAACGAGATTGAACTAGGTATTGAGATACCGACGATCGAATCTCGGGCAAGTAACATATCGATGACAAAGGGAACAACGTATGTTGTTGTGCGGTTTGACCGATAAAGATCTTCGTAGAATATGTAGGAACCAATATGAGCATCCAGATTCCGCTATTGGTTATTGACCGGAGATGATTCTCGGTCATGTCTACATAGTTCTCGAACCCGTAGGGTCCGCACGCTTAACGTTCGGTGATGATCGGTATTATGAGTTTATGTGTTTTGATGTACCGAAGGTAGTTTGGAGTTCTGGATATGATCACGGACATGACGAGGAGTCTCGAAATGGTCGAGACATAAATATCGATATATTGAATGACTATGTTTGGACATCGGAATGGTTCCGGGTAAGTTCGGGCATTTACCGGAGTACTGGGGGGTTACCGGAACCCCCCGGGGAGTGTATGGGCCTTATTGGGCCTTAGAGGGAGAGAGGAGGAGGCGGCCAGGTGGAGGGCTCCCCCCCCCCAACCCCAATCCGAATTGGGTGGGGGGTCGGCCCCCTTTCCTTCTCCATCTCTCCTCCTTCCTTCCTCTCCTACTCCAACTAGGGAAGGGGGGAATCCTACTCCCGGTGGGAGTAGGACTCCCCCTAGGGCGTGCCATAGAGAGGGCGGGCCCTCCCCTCCTCCACTCCTTTATATACGGGGGAGGGGGCACCCCATAGACACACAAGTTGATTGTTTAGCCGTGTGCGGTGCCCTCCTCCACCATATTCCACCTCGATCATATCGTCGTAGTACTTAGGCAAAGCCCCGCGCCGATAACTTCATCATCACCATCATCAGGCTGTCGTGCTGACGAAACTCTCCCTCGACCTCAGCTGGATCTAGAGTTCGTGGGACGCCACCGAGCTGAACGTGTGCAAATCACGGAGGTGTCGTACCTTCGATGCTAGGATCGGTCGGAACGTGAAGACGTACGACTACATCAACCGCGTTGTCATAACGCTTCCGCTTATGGTCTACGAGGGTACGTAGACAACACTCTCCCCTCTCATTGCTATGCATCACCTAGATGGATCTTGCGTGCGTAGGAATTTTTTGAAATTACTGCGTTCCCCAATAGTGGCATCCGAGCCAGGTCTATGCGTAGATGTTATATGCACAAGTACAACACAAAGAGTTGTGGGCGATAATAGTCATACTGCTTACCAGCATGTCATACTTTGATTCGGCGGTATTGTTGGATGAAGCGGCTCAGACCGACATTACGCGAGACTGGTTCAACCGACGTGCTTCACACACTGGTGGCTAGTGGGTGTCTGTTTCTCCACTTTAGTTGAATCGATTGTGGCTACGCCCGGTCCTTGTTGAAGGTTAAAAAAAACACTTGACGAAACATCGTTGTGGTTTTTGATGCGTAGGTAAGAACGGTTCTTGCTAAGCCCGTAGCAGCCACGCAAAACTTGCAACAACAAAGTAGATGACGTCTAACTTATTTTTGCAGGGCATGTTGTGATGTGATATGGTCAAGACATGATGCTATATTTTATTGTATGAGATGATCATGTTTTGTAACAAAGTTATCGGTAACCGGCAGGAGCCATATAGTTGTCGCTTTATTGTATGCAATGCAATCACCCTGTAATTGTTTTTACTTTAGCACTAAGCGGTAGCGATAGTCGTAGAAGCAATAGTTGGCGAGACGACAACGATGCTTCGATGGAGATCAAGGTGTCAAGCCGGTGACGATGGTGATCATGACGGTGCTTTGGAGATGAAGATCAAAGGCACAAGATGATGATAGCCATATCATATCACTTATATTGATTGCATGCGATATTTATCCTTTATGCATCTTATTTTGCTTAGTTAAGCGGTAGCATTATAAGATGATCTCTCACTAGATTTCAAGGTATAAGTGTTCTCCCTGAGTATGCACCGTTGCTACAGTTCGTCGTGCCGAGACACCACGTGAGACTCGGGTGTGATAAGCTCTACGTTCACATACAATGGATGCAAGCTAGTTTTGCACATGCAGAATACTCAGGTTAAACTTGACGAGCCTAGCATGTGCAGATATGGCCTCGGAACACTGAGACCGAAAGGTCGAGTGAGGGAGTCCCGGATTAGGGGGTGTCCGGATAGCCGAACTATCACCGTTGGCCGGACTCCTGGACTATGAGGATACAAGATTGAAGACTTCGTCCCGTGTCCGGATGGGACTTTCCTTGGCGTGGAAGGCAAGCTTGGCGATACGGATATGTAGATCTCCTACCATTGTAACCGACTCTGTGTAACCCTAACCTATCTGGTGTCTATATAAACCAGAGGGTTTTATTCCATAGGACGAACAACAATCATACCATAGGCTAGCTTCTAGGGTTTAGCCTCCTTGATCTCGTGGTAGATCTACTCTTGTACTACCCATATCATCAATATTAATCAAGCGGGGTAGGGTATTACCTCCATCGAGAGGGCCCGAACCTGGGTAAAACATCGTGTCCCTTGTCTCCTGTTACCATCCGCCTAGACGCACAGTTCGGGACCCCTACCGAGATCCGCGGTTTTAACACCGACATTGGTGCTTTCATTGAGAGTTCCTCGTGCCGTCGCCATCGGTAGGATGCCTCATCTCGTCTTTAAAGGCGATACTATCGCCAAAGAAGCCTTGGCCTTTGGTCGACTCTTGGCTAGGCGGTTTCTCATGACCGCTAGTTCGCGCGCTGCCGACGATGACCCTCGAGTCATCGAAACCAATCTCCATGTTAATTCGGAACTTGCCGAACAGTTAGATCGATCGAGCTCTCCTCCGTAAACAAGCTCTTGGATCGCGCCGCGCGCCGGGAGTCGCCACAGACTACGACCGGATCGGGCCTAAAACCGATCGAGAGAGGTCAACTCTCCGCAGCTACCCATCATGTTGCTGTGATAGAGGAGCAATGCGGCGATTCTTCTTCTATCTTAAGGACTAGCTACGTCCGGTTCGATCCTCCATGCGGATTCCTGCGGAGGGGCGGATGTCGATCAAGCCACGAACTTAAAGTCGGTGGCGGGTTGGACTCATTGGATAACACTCAAAATCCAAACTCCGAGTTCGAAACTTCGGCCCCGAGTCCTAAATTGGGCGGGGTTCGGATCTAGTTCCACCGCCCACCCAAACATTAGCGATCTCTTTCGAATTCGGCAAGAGCCCGCTGAAACAGTACATCATTCTTGGGCGATTCCTCCTGGTTATGAACAGGATAAAGGACTGCCGAGAGAAGGGCGCAATCCCAATTTTCTGCAATAATTGCACAGACGAGGGAATCCTAAGCGCCATAAGTCGTCAGCGAAATTACACGCTTTGCTGACTTGGTGACCATAGTACAAAAGTCTTGTGCGATGGAAGCGCTGGAAAACTGAAAGTAAATTTTGGGATAATCCGCCCCGAATACATCCTAGTCCGAAACAAAAGGGCATCATTATCAAGCACACAGGTTAAATACCAAAAACCAAAAACCCTAAAGTGCGGAACCGTCTTTGGAGGGTTGGCTAAGCGGACCTGCAAAATTCATAGCACGAGGCGCCACTCCAACTCATAGCCTTGAGCATGTTGGATACTACGGTAGGTGGCCAAAAGTGGCGAAGAGCTTCTAGCTTCGAATCCCAGCCCAACAATACCGAAGACGGTGTTAACAGTCTTGAGACTTTCGCATCAAATAACATGCGAAGCGAACACTCCATAACCTTGCGAAGTCTACCAAGTAGCAACAATACATCCATGGAGCGACACGGCCATTACCTTTAATGCCAGTGACGAACCCAAATTCCGAACAGCCAGAGCACCAGCCGCATTGGTTCTCAGTCCAATAGTGGATGGCTTTCGCCTTACAAAGGTACTCATGGATGGCGGCAGCAGACTGAACCTCATCTACGAGGAAACCCTCCGAAAAATGGAAATAGACTGGAACCGCATTGAGTGAAGCAGCACAACCTTTAGAGGAATAATCCCCAGCCGGGAAGCATGCTCCACAGGAAAAATCACCTTGGACATAGTGTTCGCTCGCGGACAATTACAGGTCGAGGAGGTCACATTTCAAGTGGCCCGTTCAGCAGCGGATATCATGCTTTATTAGGCGAGAGGCATTTACAATTTTTCAAGCTATACCCCATTATGGGTACATGAAGCTTAAAATGCCCGGACCTAACGGAATCATCACTCTCTAGTGATCCGAACATAGCACTCAGCGCCGAAAACAAGACAGCCGCACTAGCCCTCGAGGCACTATCCGAAGCCCTAGCGCCGAGGAACTTACGCGATCGCTCCACGGTGAACAGGGGCGATGTGATACTTGATAAAAGATCCAAGTCCACCTCTTTCAAACCAGCGGATGAAATAGTCAAATTCCAAGTCCACCCAACGGACCTCGCAAAAACGGCCTCCATTGGGGCACAATTAAACCCGATGTAGACGCCGACTACGAGAATTTCTACGAGAAAAGCGGGACATCTTTGCTGGCACCCTTCGGACATGCCAGGAATCCCACGTCGGCTGGCCGAGCACAGCCTAAATATCCTAAAAGGATTCAAGCCAGTCAAACAGGCTCTTCGGTGCTTTTCCGAACCCAAGAGACAAGCCATGGGAGAAGAGCTAGCCAAACTTTTGGAGGCCGGATTCATTAGAGATATAAAACATCCGGACTGGCTAGCAAACCTGGTGATGGTACCAAAGAAGGATAAATCTTGGCGCCTATGTGTTGATTTTAAAGACCTTAATAAGGCTTGCCCAAAGGATCCCTTCCCCCTCCCTCGAATTGATCAAATTATTGGCCTTCTACAGCAGGCACGACTCATTGTGCTTCCTCGACGCGTACTCGGCTACCACCAAATCAAGATGGCGGAGCAGACCAAGCTGCAACAGCATTCATCACTCCATCGGCCCATTCTGCTTCAACACAATGCCCTTTGGCCTCAAAAACGCCGGCGCAACATATCAGCGCATGATTCAGACATGTCTGGCAAACCGGATCGGCAAAATAGTGGAAGCATACGTAGATGACGTGGTCGTCAAAACGAAGCACGTCGAAACTCTAGTAGACGACTTGAGGCTCACATTCGACAATCTTCGAAAATATGACATCAAGCTCAATCCAAAAAATGCGTCTTGGCGTTCGGCCGAAAGCTCTGGGCTTCATTGTGTCCGGTAGAGGAATTGAAGCAAACACAGCCAAGATCCGAGCTCTGTCACAATTGGATACTCAAAAGACCTCAAACAAATACAAAATTGGCCGGGATGCGTGGCGGCTCTAAGCCGCTTTATTTCCCGTTTGGGAGAAAAGCGTTAACCCTTTACCGCCTCCTCCGCCAAGACCGAACACTTCGAGTGGGCGGATGCGCCACGGCCGGACTCGAAGAAATAAAGGCCATTTGGCAACAAATCCGGTCTGGCCGCACCAAGCGTGGGCGAACCAATGCTATTATATATCGCCGCAACGCATCAAGTTGTCGGTAGCGGTGCTCGTTGTCGAGCGAGAAGCGGACGGACACGGTTCCCTCTTCAAAACCGGTTTACTATCGTCCCTTGTCCTAACTCCATGCAAGTCCGGTACCCACACTATCAAAAGATAGCATCGCGGTGTTCATGGCATCACGGAAGCTGCGACACTACTTTCAAGAGTGTTCAATAACGGTAGCCTCTGAAGTACCTCTTAACGACATTATAAACAACATGCGCGACGGGTTGGATTGATTGCTAAATGGGCCATAGAGCTCCTTCCATTAAACATAACTTATAAGCCACGACGAGCTATTAAGTCGCAGGTTTTGGCCGACTTTGTGGCGAATGGACTGAAGCGAACTCCCTAAAGATGCGGCGATACTCAATTGGATCATGCACTTTGGCGGCTCCAAAATGTTGGCGGCACTGGGGGCTGGCGTCGTCTGGCGTCCCCAACCGGGACACAGTCCAATCGTCCTTGAGATAATGTATCAGACTCCAACAACGCGGCGAATCGAGGCCCTTACGCATGGCCTCCGGATGGCGTCTCCATGGGCATTCAACGCCTAGAGGTGCGCGGGGATTCGAACCTCGCAATATCCCAAATAAACGGAGACTATGATGCCAAAGATCCGAAAATGGCAGCATACCGCAATGCGGTCCTAAAAATGTCAGCACGGTTCGAAGGGCCCGAATTTCATCATGTAGCCCAGGATAACAACCAAGCGGCGGATATATTGGCACGCATCGGTGCAAAACGCGACGCCGTCCCACCCAATATCTTTCTGGAACGACTGTTCAATCCATCCGTACTATGGGAAGGGGAGTCCGGCAATAACAATCCGGACCCAACCGCACTGCCTGACGCCGAACACTGACACAACCGGAGGCTCTCCCCCGAAATAACACCCTCCGCTCACGAGATAATGGCGGTTATCGCCCCGTGGACGGAACCATTCCTAGCCTACCGAACTAGGTAGGAACTCCCCGAAGACCAAAATGAGGCTCGCTGCATAATACGGCAATCTAAAGCCTACAAAGTCCATGAGGGAGAGCTTTATAAGAAAAAGCACTACAGGAGTCCTTCAAAGGTGTATCTCCGAAGAGGAAGGGCGAAACCTCCTGGCTGAAATTCATGCGGACTGGGTGGGCACCACGCCGCAGCCCGGCCCTTGTAGGCAAGGCCTTCCGTCACAGGATTTTATTGGCCGACGGCCCGGCAGAATCGCAGGATTTAGTCCAACGATGCGTCGGTTGCCAGCTTTTTGCTAACCAAAGCCACATGCCACCCACCGCCCTTAAAACTATACCCATCACCTGCCCGTTCACGGTCTGGGGGCTTGACATGGTTGGACCCCTTAAGGGAGGAACCCACAAGCAAAAATACCTATTGGTCATGGTGGATAAATTCACCAAATGGATAGAGGCCAAGCCTGTTAAAACGGCCGAATCCGGACCGGTGATAGACTTCATATCAGGGGTAGTGCACCGTTACGGTGTCCCCAACAGTATCATCACTAATAACGGCACCAACTTCACGGCCGATGAGGTCAAATTATGGTGCAAAAACATGGGCATCAAGCTCGATTACGCCTCAGTCTATCACCCTCAAACCAATGGCCAAGTCGAACGAGCAAATGGTCTAATCATGAGCGGCATTAAACCCAGACTAGTGTGGTCCCTCAAGGAATCTAACACGCACTGGGTTGAGGAGCTCGACTCCGTACTCTGGGGGCTGCGGACCACGCCGAATCGTACTACCGGATTCACACCATTCTTTATGGTATGCGGCAGAGGCAGTCTTGCCTGCGACATAATACATGACTCACCTCGGCGTGCGCATGTATGAAGAAAGAGAAGCCGAGCTCGATCAGCAGGACAGCTTGGGCGCATTGGAGGAGGAGCGCGACGTGGCAAAAGCTCGTTCGCATTCTATCAACAGCAGGCTCAAAGATATCAACGCAGGAAATGCGGGCCAAAGCTTATAACGTTGGCGAACTAGTTCTCGCTGCCGGACAAGAAAAAGGACAAACTCAAGCCCAAATGGGAAGGTCCTTCATCATCGACCAGGTCGACGGCGGAGCATACCGTCTGCAAGCGCGCCGGATAACCGACTAGAGCGAACCCATGGAGCGCAGCCCGTCTCACGAAGATTCTCGCCTAAGCGCTGGACTCCAAGTTCGTCTCCTTCCTCCGTCCACATTTTCTATTTTTGCTGTCTTTTATTTCTCTCCTTCCTCCTCCTTCTTCTTGAAGCCTCTAGAGGCTCGTTTGCATTTTTTTTCGCACAATACTTGACGCGTTGTCCGCGCTCATTATACCTGGGGGCTTCTTTAACAGAAGCTTATTTATACGGGCTTCATGCCCAACACATGCGTTAAACTTCCGCATGTACCTTTTATTCACCATTATATGCATCATATGACTTAAGTTTTGGCCAAGCTGGGTTGCCTGGCTCCTGTGCTTACCCCTACGTTTCCGATTGTTCGGCTAGGTGGTAAAGGAGCACCTCTGCGATTATTCTTGCCGGGTCAGCCGGATGTGTACCTCAGGTGGGTGAAGCCAAAGCTAGCGTTCTTAAGGGAATATTCGGTCGGTGAACTGAAAGATGATTTTAACTATTTACCCATCTGCCCCGGATGACTTTCGCTTTCATAGCAGCTTTGACATGCACTTTAGGGCATGCACCCCAACAAAAGGAACCCTTAACGGAACTATTCTCCTGGAAGATGTTTCTTACTACCCATGTAATATAACATAACTAGTTGGGCACTTATGCGATGCAGCAATAATGACCCCTACGCCTTGTCTCCATGCATACCCGGTTCTTATATAACCACGAAGGTATTCGGACACACTCCGGACTATTGGGTCCCGAGGTCGAAGCTTAAAAGGTCCGCTATGACAACGATCTACAATCCGGCTAGAAGACATTTTTCATGTCATATTTTTACATAGTCAACTCGACTCATTGTATTCCTCCTCAATGCCATCTAATAGGCTATCTAATTTACAATCTTGCTGGGAATACTTGGCGGCCAATTCTACTTGGCGTACACTGCTTTACAGGATCTCCATCCCATCAGCCCCACAGTCCGACCTCGGCCATGTGGTTTGGGTCAACAACCGTGTACAGCGTCTTTACCATGACCCAGGCCTCCTGGCGCCTTGACGGCATGCCGATATCTTCCATAGTCGGAAGCGCCGCCGTGCTCCTGAAGCTGCTCGGCCAGCTCCCCAATGCCTTGGGCGGGGAGATAGATAGCCACAAGGCCTGGCCGATGCCTTTCATCACTGTCGGACTCGTTAGTGCTGCTTGACGCAATTCGGGAAGAAGATCACCCAAGAAGCTGGGCATCTCCTCCTCGGGGCGACCTGTGAGCAAACCTACATACATGTTTATGTTAGTCGCCTTCCTCGCGAAATCTTTCAAAGTTCGCTCAAGCACTTATCGAAAATGCCGCGACAAAGCCGCCGATTCTCCTTCTGGTCGGACAACCGGGCACGAACATCCTTTAGTTCCTCACCCAGCTTGGTGTTGGCATCTTGGAGGTTATTTTCTCCTGCCGCACCCTCGTAAGCACTCTCGCCAGCCTTTAGCTGGCGAAAAACTGCTGCTTGTCCGGATCTAGTCGGCGCCATCTACAATGTTTTTGTCGATTTACAGACCGCTGCACTTCATAAACTATTTATCTTTTGAAGCGTATATTACGAGAGGGGTCTCGTGGCTCCCCATGGCGGCTAGTGCGGCCTCAAGTTGGGCCTTGCACTCTTCAAGCTCTGGGACAGTCGGGTATTCTTTTTGTAAGATCTCAGATAACAAATGATCCTTAAATCAGTTATTTTAACTATTTTAAGTCTCGGGGGCTACTGGCATATATAACTGTCAAATTTCCTTACCCGTATGTCCTTTACATACTGCTCCGTGGCTCTGGCTAGACCATCTTGAGCGGCACGGAGGTGCGCATCTCCCGAATCGAAGGCTTTCAAGGCCTCTTGGGAGAAACACGCGTCACGAAGAACTGTCTGGCGGCGCCTGTGATTCATGGCACTCTCCACCTCGGAGTTGGTGGCGGACAATTCATCGGCATCCTCTGTCGGAGGAGCATCCGACGCACGTCTCGTGCTCGCCTCAGCCTCCGGGCCCGGCTTTGAAGCCTGGCCAGTGAAGGTTCGATTAGCAACCTCTCCGGACTCAGCCCGGCGAGCGCTCTTTTTCCTGAAAAGAGCATCAGCGTTCGCCTTCCAGGAATCAATCCTGGGAGTATGGTAACACGCCATACTGTTGCGGCGGAGTTTCGACCCGGACCGCACTCCTTTTTAGCCGGCGGGGCCGTACTGCCCCTTGTTGGCCAGCCGCCGCGGGCTCGGCTTCCTGCCTCGAAGGTACCCCCTGCGAAACACCATTGGTATACGGTGATCAAAAAATAAGCATGGGTGGGTCATTATTAGGATTTTGGGACCTCGGTCTCAGTTACCTGTGAGGCTGGAAGTATTCCGGGGTAATCGGCCGTAATGGCAACCAAAGCATTGTCGATGCTAAGTTGGTAGAACACCCCGTCGATCAAATCCACCTTTATATCCGGATCCTCTTGGAGGTCGGATCGAGGACCGTTCGGATCCTCGGGTTGTGGGGCGGGCTGTGTATCTTCTCCACAGTCTGGCGCAGTTCCTGCACAGAAACCATGAAATGAGATATTTAACCACAGGAGCATGGATCGGACAGGCCACAAAGATGTTTGCTTACCCAGCTTCGAGGATTATTGAAGAAAACTCCTTCAGTGGATTGACGCGGAGGAAATCCTCCTCCTCCCCTTTATACATGGCAGACAAGATCTTCACAGGTTCGGTGACCGATCCCGGCCCTTTGCGGCAATGGCGGGTGGCATCGTCCTCCCCGTTGAAGTCCCACATGGGGTGGCCCCTATATTGGAGCGGTTGCACCCCCCTCATAATACAGATTGCCATGACTCCAATCATGGTCAATCCGGCATGAGCGAGTAACCTTATCCGGCTCATCAAATAGAGGACATCCCGGTCATCTTCCCTCCGGGGGCTTCGAGGGCGCCAGCTTAGGTGCTTCTTCAGAGGAGCATTGCTAAACTCCGGAAGGCCGATCCGAACAGGATCCGGCAGCGGGACGTCCTCCATGTAAAACCATTCCGAAGGCCAGTCTTCGGACGCCTTCTTTGGGGTTCCGGATAGGTATCCGGTCCCAGCGATGCGCCATAGCTCGGCTCCGCCCACTTGATATATTGACCCCTCATAAGAACGGGGTACTAGGCAGAATAATCTCTTCCACAGCCCGAAATGAGCCTCGACGCCCAAGAACAGCTCGCAGAGGGCCACGAAGCCCGCAATGTGCAAAATGGAGGCAGGCGTAAGGTGGTGCAGCTGGAGGCCGTAGAACTCCAAGAGCCCCCGGAGAAATGGATGGATTGGAAATCCGAGTCCTCTTACTAGATAAGAGATGAAGCATACCCGCTCTCCTTTAGAGGGATCGGGGGCACTCTCCGCTTGCTTTCCGCCCTTGTAGGTGGCGAGTCCGGCTCGAATCGGAACCATGATGGCCGGGGGAAGAAATCCCTTGGTTTGGAGTATAACTAGCTCGCTATATGGGGTGAGCATCTCTCCCAATTTCGGGCTGAGGGCTGGGAGCGCGAGAGGAGGAGCCGCGTCGATTGTCCATGATGGAATGGGCTTTGGTCGAGGCGCCCGATGAAAGCTTCATAAAGGAGGGATGGTGTGACTCAGATCTAGATCATCGCCCTTTTATAGGCAGCTCATTTGCGCAGCTAGGGGGTAAGTGTAAAATACCACGGCTTTTCGCATTCATTCAAACACGTGGAAGATGGCCATTATTGGGCGTAGAAGCCAAGGAGCGCAGCATTTATCGAAGCGGACACTATTCGGCGGTATATGGAATTTGGAGAAGAACCCGCCGCAATGCGAAGACAATCAACGCGCGGACTCATCGTCATTGAAGCCTGGTTCAGAGCTCTTGAGGAATCCGGATTAGGGGTGTCCAGATAGCGAACTATCACCGTTGGCGGACTCTGGACTATGAAGATACAAGATTGAAGACTTCGTCCCGTGTCCGGATGGGACTTTCCTTGGCATGGAAGGCAAGCTTGGCGATCTGAGATATGTAGATCTCCTACCATTGTAACCGACTGTGTAACCCTAACCTATCCGGTGTCTATATAAACCGGAGGGTTTTAGTCCATAGGACGAACAACAATCATACCATAGGCTAGCTTCTAGGGTTTAGCCTCCTTGATCTCGTGGTAGATCTACTCTTGTACTACCCATATCATCAATATTAATCAAGCAGGAGTAGGGTATTACCTTCATCGAGAGGGCCCGAACCTGGGTAAAAACATCGTGTCCCTTGTCTCCTGTTACCATCCGCCTAGACGCACAGTTCGGGACCCCCTACCCGAGATCCGCCGGTTTTGACACCGACATCGAGCATGAATCATATAGTAGATATGATCAACATAGTGATGTTCACCATTGAAAACTACTCCATCTCACGTGATGACCAGACATGGTTTAGTTGATATGGATCACGTGATCATTTAGATGACTAGAGAGATGTCTATCTAAGTGGTAGTTCTTAAATAATATGATTAATTGAACTTTAATTTATCATGAACTTAGTCCTGATAGTATTTGCATATCTATGTTGTAGATCAATAGCTCGCGTATAGCTTCCCTGTTTTATTTATGATATGTTCCTAGAGAAAATTAAGTTGAAAGATGTTAGTAGCAATGATGCGGACTAGGTCCGTGATTTGAGGATTATCCTCATAGCTGCACAGAAGTATTATGTACTTGATGCACTGCTAGGTGACATAACTGTTGGGGAACGTAGTAATTTCAAAAAAATTCCTACGCACACGCAAGATCATGGTGATGACATAGCAACGAGAGGGGAGAGTGTATGTCCACGCCCTCGTGAGACCGAAGCGAAGCGTTATGACAACGCGGTTGATGTAGTCGTGACGTCTTCACGATCCGACCGATCCAAGTACCGACCGTCACGGCACCTCCGAGTTCAGCACACGTTCAGCTCGATGGCGATCCCGGACTCGATCCAGCAAAGTGTCGGGGATGAGTTCCATCAAGACGACGGCGTGGTGGCGATGATCATGCTCTACGGCGCAGGGCTTCGCCTAAGCTCATGACGATATGACCGAGGTGGAATATGGTGGAGGGGGCACCGCACACGGCTAAGGAACGATCCGTAGATCAACTTGTGTGTTATGGGGTGCCCCTGCCCCGTATATAAAGGAGCAAGGGGAGGTGCGGCCGGCCCCAAGGAGTGCGCTGGAGGAGTCCTACTCCCACGGGAGTAGGACTCCCCCTCTGCCTTGTTGGAGAAGGAAAGGGGAGGGAAAGAGGAAGGGGCGCCCCCTCCTTGTCCTATTCGGACTAGGGGAGGGGGGCGCGGCCTGCCTGGCCGGCCCTCCTCTTTTCCCTCATGGCCCACTAAGGCCCAATATCCCCGGGAGGTTCAGTAACTCCCGGTGTTCGGTAAAATCCGATTTCATCCGGAACCATTCCGATATCAAATATAGGCTTCCAATATATCAATCTTTATGTCTCGACCATTTCGAGACTCCTCGTCATGTCCGTGATCACATCCGGACTCGAACAAACTTCGGTACATCAAAACTTATAAACTCATAATAAACTGTCATCGTAACGTTAAGCGTGCGGACCCTACGGGTTCGAGAACTATGTAGACATGACCTAGAACTATTCTCGGTCAATAACCAATAGTGGAACCTGGATGCCCATATTGGTTCCTACATATTCTCTGAAGATCTTTATCGGTCAAACCGCATAACGACATCGTTGTTCCTTTGTCATCGGTATGTTACTTGCCCGAGATTCGATCGTCGGTATCAATACCTAGTTCAATCTCGTTCTTGGCAAGTCTCTTTACTCGTTCCAGTAATACATCATCTCGCAACTAACTTATTAGTTGCAATGCTTGCAAGGCTTATGTGATGTGTATTACCGAGAAGGCCTAGAGATACCTCTCCGACAATCGGAGTGACAAAACCTAATCTCGAAATCGCCAACCCAACATGTACCTTTGGAGACACCTGTAGTACTCCTTTATAATCACCCGATTCACGTGGTGACGTTTGGTAGCACCAAAGTGTTCCTCCGATGGCGGAGTTGCATAATCTCATAGTTACGGAACATGTATAAGTCATGAAGAAAGCAATAGCAATATACTAAGCGATCAAGTGCTAGGCTAATGGAATGGGTCATGTCAATCACATCATTCTCCTAATGATGTGATCCCATTAATCAAATAACAACACATGTCTATGGTTAGGAAACATAACCATCTTTGATTAATGAGCTAGTCAAGTAGAGGCATACTAGTGACTATATGTTTGTCTATGTATTCACACATGTATTATGTTTCCGGTTAATACAATTCTAGCATGAATAATAAACATTTATCATGATATGAGGAAATAAATAATAACTTTATTATTGCCTCTAGGGCATATTTCCTTCAGTCTCCCACTTCCACTAGAGTCAATAATCTAGATTACACAGTAATGATTCTAACACCCATGGAGTCTTGGTGCTGATCATGTTTTGCTCGAGGAAGAGGCTTAGTCAACGGGTCTGTAATATTCAGATCCGTATGTATCTTGCAAATCTCTATGTCTCCCACTTGGACTTGGTCCTGAATGGAATTGAAGCGTCTCTTGATATGCTTGGTCCTCTTGTGAAATCTGGATTCCTTTGCCAAGGCAATTGCACCAGTATTGTCACAGAAGATCTTCATTGGTCCCGATGCACTAGGTATGACACCTAGATCGGAAATGAACTCTTTCATCCAGACTCCTTCATTTGCTGCTTCTGAAGCAGCTATGTACTCCGCTTCACATGTAGATCCCGCCACGACGCTTTGTTTAGAACTGCACCAACTGACAGCTCCACCGTTTAATAAAAACACGTATCCGGTTTGCGATTTAGAATCGTCCGGATCAGTGTCAAAGCTTGCATCAACGTAACCATTTACGACTAGCCCTTTGTCACCTCCATATACGAGAAACATATCCTTAGTCCTTTTCGGTATTTCAGGATGTTCTTGACCGCTGTCCGATGATCCACTCTGGATTACTTTGGTACCTTCCTGCCAAGCTTATTGCTAAGCATACGTCGGTCTGGTACACAGCATTGCATACATGATAGAGCCTATGGCTGAAGCATAGGAACATCTTTCATTTTCTCTCTATCTTCTGCTGTGGTCGGGCATTGAGTCGACTCAATTTCACACCTTGTAATGGTAAAAACCTTTCTTTGCACGATCCATTTTGAACCTTTTCAAAACTTTATCAAGGTATGTGCTTTGTGAAAGTCCAATTAAGCGTCTTGATCTATCTCTATAGATCTTGATGCCCAATATGTAAGCAGCTTCACCGAGATCTTTCATTGAAAAACTTTTATTCAAGTATCCTTTATGCTATCCAGAAATTCTATATCATTTCCAATTAATAATATGTCGTCCACATATAATATCGAAATGCTACTGAGCTCCCACTCACTTTCTTGTAAATACAAAGCTTCTCCAAAAGTCTCAGATAAAACCATATGCTTTGATCACACTATCAAAGCATTTATTCCAACTCCGAGAGGCTTGCACCAGACCATAAATTGATCGCTGGAGTTTGCACACTTTGTTAGCACCTTTTGGATCAACAAAACCTTCTGGTTGCATCATATACAACTCTTCTTCTAGAAATCCATTCAAGAATGCAGTTTTTACATCCATTTGCCAAATTTCATAATCATAAAATGCAGCAATTGCTAACATGATTCGGACAGACTTAAGCATCGCTACTGGTGAGAAAGTCTCATCGTAGTCAACCCCTTGAACTTGTCGAAAACCTTTCGCAACAAGTCGAGCTTTATAGACAGTTACATTACCATCAGCGTCAGTCTTCTTCTTAAAGATCCATTTATTCTCAATGGCTTGCCGATCATCGGGCAAGTCAACCAAAGTCCATACTTTGTTCTCATACATGGATCCCATCTCAGATTTCATGGCTTCCAGCCATTTTGCGGAATCTGGGCTCACCATCGCTTCTTCATAGTTTGTAGGTTCACCATGGTCAAGTAACATGACTTCCAGAATAGGATTACCGTACCACTCTAGTGCGGATCTTACTCTAGTTGACCTACGTAGTTCAGTAGAAACTTGATCTGAAGTTTCATGATCATCATCATTAACTTCCTCACTAATTGGTGTAGGTGTCACAGGAACCGATTTCTGTGATGAACCATTTTCCAATAAGGGAGCTGGTACTGTTACCTCATCAAGTTCTACTTTTCTCCCACTCACTTCTTTCGAGAGAAACTCCTTCTCTAGAAAGGATCCATTCTTAGCAACAAATGGCTTGCCTTCGGATCTGTGATAGAAGGTGTACCCAACTGTTTCCTTTGGGTATCCTATGAAGACACATTTTTCGATTTGGGTTCAAGCTTATCAGGTTGAAGTTTTTTCACATAAGCATCGCGCCCCAAACTTTCAGAAGCGAAAACTTTGGTTTCTTGCCAAACCATAGTTCATAAGGAGTCGTCTTAACGGATTTTGATGGTGCCCTATTTAACGTGAATGCGCCGTCTCTAAAGCATAACCCCAAAGCGATAGCGGTAAATCGGTAAGAGACATCATAGATCGCACCATATCTAGTAAAGTACGATTCGACGTTCGGACACACCATTCGCTGTGGTGTTCCGGTGGCGTTAGTTGCTGAAACTATTCCGCAATTTTTCAAATGTAGACCAAACTCGTAACTCAAATATTCTCCTCCACGATCAGATCGTAGAAATTTTATTTTCTTGTTACGATGATTTTCAACTTCACTCTGAAATTCTTTGAACTTTTCAAATGTTTCAGATTTATGCTTCATTAAGAAGATATACCCATATCTGCTTAAATCATCTGTGAAGGTGAGAAAATAACGATATCCGCCACGAGCTTCAACATTCATCGGACCACATACATCGTATGTATGATTTCCAACAAATCTGTTGCTCTCTCCATAGAACCGGAGAACGGTGTTTTAGTCATCTTGCCTATGAGGCACGGTTCACAAGTACCAAGTGATTCATAATCAAGTGATTCCAAAAGTCCATCAAGATGGAGTTTCTTCATGCGTTTACATCGATATGACCTAAGCGGCGATTGCCACAAATAAGTTGCACTATCATTATTAACTCTGCATCTTTTGGCTTCGACATTATGAATATGTGTATTTCTACAATCGAGATTTAATAAAATAGACCACTCTTCAAGGGTGCATGACCATAAAAGATATTACTCATATAAATAGAACAACCATTATTCTCTGATTTAAATGAATAACCGTCTCGCATCAAACAAGATCCAGATATAATGTTCATGTTCAACGCTGGCACCAAATAACAATTATTTAGGTCTAAAACTAATCCTGAAGGTAGATGTAGAGGTAGCGTGCCGACCGCGATCACATCGACTTTGGAACCGTTTCCCACGCGCATCGTCACCTCGTCCTTTGCCGCTGCTCGCTTATTCCGTAGTCCCTGTTTTGAGTTGCAAATATTAGCAATGAACCAGTATCAAATACCGGTGCTACTACGAGCTCTAGTAAGGTACACATTAATAACATGTATATCACATATACCTTTGTTCACCTTGCCATCCTTCTTATCCGCCAAATACTTGGGGCAGTTCCGCTTCCAGTGACCAGTTTGCTTGCAGTAGAAACACTCAGTTTCAGGCTTAGGTCCAGACTTGGGTTTCTTCTCTTGAGCAGCAACTTTCTTGCTGTTCTTTTTGAAGTTCCCCTTCTTCTTCCCTTTGCCCTTTTTCTTGAAACTAGTGGTCTTGTTGACCATCAACACTTGATGCTCTTTCTTGATTTCTACCTCCGCAGCTTTTAGCATTGCGAAGAGCTCGGGAATTGTCTTGGTCATCCCTTGCATATTATAGTTCATCATGAAGCTCTTGTAGCTTGGTGGCAGTGATTGGAGAATTCTGTCAATGACACTATCATCCGGAAGATTAACTCCCAGTTGAATCAAGTGATTATTATACCCAGACATTTTGAGTATATGCTCACTGACAGAACTATTCTCCTCCATCTTGCAGCTATAGAACTTATTGGAGACTTCATATCTCTCAATCCGGGCATTTGCTTGAAATATTAACTTCAAATCTTGGAACATCTCATATGCTCCATGACGTTCAAAACGTCGTTGAAGACCCGGTTCTAAGCCGTAAAGCATGGCACACTGAACTATAGAGTAGTCATCAGCTTTGCTCGCAGACGTTCACAACTTCGGCGTTGCTCTCTGCAGCAGTTCGGCACCCAGCGGTGCTTCTAGGACGTAATTCTTCTGTGCAGCAATGAGGATAATCCTCAAGTTACGGACCCAGTCCGTGTAATTGCTACCATCATCTTTCAACTTTGCTTTCTCAAGGAACGCATTAAAATTCAACGGAACAACAAAGACGAGCCATCTATCTACAAGAAACATAGACAAGCAAAATACTATCAGGTACTAAGTTCATGATAAATTTAAGTTCAATTAATCATATTACTTAAGAACTCCCACTTAGATAGACATCTCTCTAGTCATCTAAGTGATTACGTGATCCAAATCAACTAAACCATAACCGATCATCACGTGAGATGGAGTAGTTTTCAATGGTGAACATCACTATGTTGATCATATCTACTATATGATTCACGCTCGACCTTTCGGTCTCCGTGTTCCGAGGCCATATCTGCATATGCTAGGCTCGTCAAGTTTAACCTGAGTATTCTGCGTGTGCAAAACTGGCTTGCACCCGTTGTAGATGGACGTAGAGCTTATCACACCCGATCATCACGTGGTGTCTGGGCACGACGAACTTTGGCAACGGTGCATACTCAGGGAGAACACGTCTTGATAATTTTTAGTGAGAGATCATCTTAAAATGCTACCGTCAATCAAAGCAAGATAAGATGCATAAAAGATAAACATCACATGCAATCAATATAAGTGATATGATATGGCCATCATCATCTTGTGCTTGTGATCTCCATCTCCGAAGCACCGTCGTGATCACCATCGTCACCGGCGCGACACCTTGATCTCCATCGTAGCATCGTTGTCGTCTCGCCAACTATTGCTTCTCGACTATCGCTACCGCTTAGTGATAAAGTAAAGCAATTACATGGCGTTGCATTTCATACAATAAGCGACAACCATATGGCTCCTGCCATTGCCGATAACTTGGTTACAAAACATGATCATCTCATACAATAAAATATAGCATCACGTCTTGACCATATCACATCACAACATGCCCTGCAAAAACAAGTTAGACGTCCTCTACTTTGTTGTTGCAAGTTTTACGTGGCTGCTACGGGCTGAGCAAGAACCGTTCTTACCTACGCATCAAAACCACAACGATAGTTTGTCAAGTTGGTGTTGTTTTAACCTTCACAAGGACCGGGCGTAGCCACACTCGGTTCAACTAAAGTGAGAGAGACAGACACCCGCCGGTCACCTTTAAGCAACGAGTGCTCGAAGCGGTGAAACCAGTCTCGCGTAAGCGTCTGCGTAATGTCGGTCCGGGCGCTTCATCTCACAATACCGCTGAACCAAAGTATGACATTTGGTAAGCAAGTATGACTTATATCGCCCACAACTCACTTGTGTTCTACTCGTGCATATGACATCAATGCATAAAACCTGGCTCGGATGCCATTGTTGGGGAACGTAGTAATTTCAAAAAATTCCTACGCACACGCAAGATCATGGTGATGACATAGCAACGAGAGGGAGAGTGTATGTCCACGCCCTCGTGAGACCGTGAAGCGAAGCGTTATGACAACGCTGTTGATGTAGTCGACGTCTTCACGATCCGACCGATCCAAGTACCGAACGACGGCACCTCCGAGTTCAGCACACGTTCAGCTCGATGGCGATCCCGGACTCCAATCCAGCAAAGTGTCGGGATGAGTTCCGTCAAGACGACGGCGTGGTGACGATGATGATGCTCTACGGCGCAGGGCTTCGCCTAAGCTCCATGACGATATGACCGAGGTGGAATATGGTGGAGGGGGCACCGACACGGCTAAGGGCGATCCGTAGATCAACTTGTGTGTTATGGGGTGCCCCCCGCCCCCGTATATAAAGGAGCAAGGGGAGGTGCGGCCGGCCCCAAGGGGTGTGCTGGAGGAGTCCTACTCCCACCGGAGTAGGACTCCCCTCTGCCTTGTTGGAGAAGGAAGGGGGGAGGGAAAGAGGAAGGCGCCCCCCTCCTTGTCCTATTCGGACTAGGGGGAGGGGGCGGCCTTCCCTGGCCGGCCCTCCTCTTCTCCCTCATGGCCCACTAAGGCCCAATATCCCCGAGAGGTTCCAGTAACTCCCGGTGTTCGGTAAAATCGATTTCATCCGGAACCATTCCGATATCCAAATATAGGCTTCCAATATATCAATCTTTATGTCTCGACCATTTCGAGACTCCTCGTCATGTCCGTGATCACATCCGGGACTCGAACAAACGGTACATCAAAACTTATAAACTCATAATAAACTGTCATCGTAACGTTAAGCGTGCGGACCCTACGGGTTCGAGAACTATGTAGACATGACCTAGAACTATTCTCGGTCAATAACCAATAGCGGAACTGGATGCCCATATTGGTTCCTACATATTCTACGAAGATCTTTATCGGCCAAACCGCATAACGACATCGTTGTTCCCTTTGTCATCGGTATGTTACTGCCCGAGATTCGATCGTCGGTATCCAATACCTAGTTCAATCTCGTTACACGGCAAGTCTCTTTACTCGTTCCGTAATACATCATCTCGCAACTAACTTATTAGTTGCAATGCTTGCAAGGCTTATGTGATGTGTATTACCGAGAAGGCCTAGAGATACCTCTCCGACAATCGGAGTGACAAAACCTAATCTCGAAATCGCCAACCCAACATGTACCTTTGGAGACACCTGTAGTACTCCTTTATAATCACCCGATTACGTTGTGACGTTTGGTAGCACCAATGTGTTCCTCCGTAAGCGGAGTTGCATAATCTCATAGTTACCGGAACATGTATAAGTCATGAAGAAAGCAATAGCAATATACTAAGCGATCAAGTGCTAGGCTAACGGAATGGGTCATGTCAATCACATCATTCTCCTAATGATGTGATCCCATTAATCAAATAACAACACATGTCTATGGTTAGGAAACATAACCATCTTTGATTAATGAGCTAGTCAAGTAGAGGCATACTAGTGACTATATGTTTGTCTATGTATTCACACATGCATTATGTTTCCGGTTAATACAATTCTAGCATGAATAATAAACATTTATCATGATATGAGGAAATAAATAATAACTTTATTATTGCCTCTAGGGCATATTTCCTTCAATAACTATTGCAGGAGCAGATGCAGACGTTATGAACGTTTTGACAAGCTCGGTATGATGACTACTTGATAGTTTAGTGCACCATGCTTTACGCTTAGAACTGGGACTTCAAAAATGTTTTGAACACCACGGAGCATATAAGATGTTCCAAGAGTTGAAATTGGTATTTCATACTCATGCCCGTGTCAAGAGGTATGAGACCTCTGACAGTACTTTGCCTACAAGATGGAGGAGAACAGCTCAACCAGTGAGCATGTGCTTAGATTGTCTGGGTACTACAATTGCTTGAATCAAGTGGGAGTTAATCTTCCAGATAAGATAGTAATTTACAAAGTTCTCCAGTCACTATCACCAAGTTACTAGAACTTCGTGATGAACTATAATATGCAAGGGATGACGAAAGTAATTCCCGAGCTTTTCGCGATGCTGAAATCGGCGAAGGTAGAAATCAAGAAAGAGCATCAAGTGTTGATGGTTAACAAGACCACTAGTTTCAAGAAAAGGGCAAAGGAATAGAAAGGGAACTTTAAGAAGAATGACAAACAAGTTGTCACTCCCGTGAAGAAACCCAAAGCTAGACTCAAGCCTGAAACTTAGTGCTTCTACTGCAAAGGAAATGGTCACTGGAAGTGGAACTGCCCTAGATACTTGGCGGATAAGAAGGATGGCAAAGTGAACAAAGGTATATTTGATATAGATGTTATTGATGTGTACTTTACTAGTGTTTATAGCAACCCCTCGGTATTTGATACTAGTTCAGTTGCTAAGAGTAGTAACTCAAAACGGGAGTTGCAGAATAAACAGAAACTAGTTAAGGGTGAAGTGACGATGTGTGTTGGAAGTGGTTCTAAGATTGATATGATAATCATCGCAGACTCCCTATACTTTTGGGATTAGTATTGAACCTAAATAAATGTTATTTGGTGTTTGTGTTGCACTACTGGAATCAGCTACTTTGCCATCTGCCAGCTCTTTGCCATCAGCTACCCAAAAGCAGACGGCAAAGAATCGGGTGATGGCAAAGAAAGTCTTGCCATCGGCCAGTTCTTTGCCGTCGGCTAGCAGACGGCAAAGATTCTTTGTTGTCGGCTAGCAGACGGCAAAGAGGGAGGGGGCCCCACTGAGGAGATGCTTAAAAAATACTTAACGGTCCCCCCCTCTTTGTCGCGCTCGCTAGCGACGCAAAGAGCAAAAAGCGGACGGCAAAGAGGGCGGACGGCAAACATTTAACATATCTAACGGCGCCCCCGCCTCTCTCTCTCTTTCTCTCCCTGCTCCCACGCCGCCCCCCACCCGCCTTGCCGCCCCACCGCCCCCCCGCCCCTTCACCGCCCCCCATCGCCTCGCCCGCCTGCCCTGCCGCGCCCACGCCGCCCCCGCCGCCCCGCCGCCCGCCTCCCGCCTCTCCCCGCCATCGCCACTACCGCCGCGTCGTCGCCCGCCCCACTTGTCGCGTCGCCCGCCCTACCGTCTCGGCACTGCCGTGCCTGCCCCCCCGCCCAGCCGCCTCGGCGCCGCCCCGCCCCCCTCCTCCACCGGCCACCTCCTCCACCGGCCCAGGTGAGCTCTACCTCCTCTGTTTTTCCTTTTTTTTCTGTTTTTTTAGTTTTAGGTTTATGTTTAGTTTAGATTTAGTTTTAGGTTTAGTTTTAGGTTTAGGTTTAGTTTTAGTTTAGTTTTAGGTTTAGATTTAGTTTTTTTCCTTTTATTCTCTTTTTTTATTTTTAGGTTTATGTTTAGTTAAGATTTAATTTTAGTTTTAGTTTTAGTTTTAGATTTAGGTTTAGTTTTAGGTTTAGTTCAGTTTTAGGAAAGAAGAAGAAGAAGAAGAAAAAAAACAGGAGAGGAGGAGAAGAAGAAGAGGAAAAAGGAAAGGAAGAAGAAGAAGAGGAGGAGGAGAAGAAAAAATAAGAAGAGGAAGAAGAAGAAGAAGAAAAAAGAGGAGAGGAGGAGAAGAAGAAGAGGAAAAAGGAAAGGAGGAGGAAGAAGAAGAAGAAGAAGAAGAAGAAGAAGAAGAAGAAGAAGAAGAAGAAGAAGAAGAAGAAGAAGAAGAAGAAGAAGAAGAAGAAGAAGAAGAAGAAGAAGAAGAAGGAAAAAAAGGAAGAAAAGGAAGAAAAGGAAGAAGAGGAAGAAGAAGAAAAGGAAAAAAGAGGAAAAAATCCCGACCCGACACGGCACCCCGACCCCGACCCGGCACCCCGACACGACAACCCGACCCCGAGACCCCGACCCCGACACCCCGACCCCGACCCCGACACCGACACCCCGACCCCGAGCCTGACCCGACACCCGACCCCGACACCGACACGGCACCCCACCCGACCCGACCGGCACCCGACCCGACACCCCCGACCCGACACCCGACCCGACCCACCCCGCCACCCGACCCGACACCGACACACCCGACCCCAACACCTCCGAAAAGGTGTTCTTTGGCCTTCCGAGGCCGACGGGTCATATATTTGTGAATTATTAGTTAGGTCATATATTTTTCGATTTTTTATGAAAACATCATATATAATTGTGTTGATCGGGTAGTTTTAAATGTGCAGTTGTTTCATCGCTGCGAGGTTAGGTGTTCGACGACCTCGCCGTGCGCTTGACGAGCTCGCTGCCCTTCGTTCGTGGGTGAGCACAAATGATATGTCCTCCTCCCCATTAATTATTTGATCTATTCCGATGAAACTTGATAGCTAGCTATATATGTGTCTTGAATCATCGATGTCGTAACCAATATGTGTCTCCCGCTCGAAGCGTCATAGTTATAAATATCCATGCATTTGCATATTTATAACCTTGATTCTTCGAATTGTCCAACGCTATCCATGGACAGCCCAAGTATGTGTAGATTGGGTTCGTTTTCCCATATGCTTTGCTCGGATCCGACGCATAAATTTGTCGATTGCCTCCCTATTGTTCTCCGGTACACACCTCTCTGCTTATTGCGTAGACATGTATCAGAGAACAGCGGGAGGTGCTGCCAAATTTAACGTCGGATCGAGCATAGCATGGGAAAATGAACCCAATCTACACATACACGGGTGGGATTAGGACCTATAATTACCTATTAGATTGTAGGTTGCATGGACGTAATAAAATTGACAAAGTAGATCAACTGATGAATATATACATGGTGAATTACATATATAATTGTTGTGTGTCCAGTAGCTCTGAAAGTCAAGATGAGTGATCGTGCGTGGATGTATACCGGTCACACTGGTCAGAACAAATGGAGCGCTGAATGGTTCACAAAAAACCAAGGGGTTTGTGCAAGCCGCATTTGCAAATGGCCAGAAGAAAACCTGGTGCTCCTGTTTACGGTGCGGCAATTGGGAAAAGAGGACAGAGGCTAAAATGGGCAAACACCTGCAGAAGAGTGGTTTTACGCCCGTTTATACGGTGTGGACATTTCATGGTGAGTCTGCCCAACGTGACCGAGCTGAGGTGGATCATCGTCGCACCGACGAGCATGGCACCGGTATGGAAAACATGGTGCAATACTATGATGATGCTCGGGATTCGGACGAGGAGATGGAGGAATCTGCAAAGGCCTTCAATGAAATGTTGGAGTCTTCAAAACGTCCGCTCCACGAGCACACCGAGCTTTGTCGGTTGGATGCCATCTCACAAGTAATGGCTCAAGGCTCGATTCAACTTGGGCGAGAATGCTATGACGCAATTATGACAAGATTTGGACGCTTTCTACCCAAAGGCCATGTAATGCACGCAAACCTGTACCGGTCGGACAAAATCCTCCGCACCGAAGATGCCCTATGAGAAGATACATGCGGTGAGAAAGGATGTGCCTTATTTAGGCTTGACTATGCGGACTTGAACTATTGTCCCATTTGCAAGTCTTCCAGGTATATTGTGGTAGATAACGATATGGGTGAGAAGACACAGACCAAAATCCCCGTTAGAGTTCTTCGGTATATGCCAATCGTACCAAGACTTCAACGTCTTTTCATGGTCGAAGAGACGGCCAGACAGATGACATGGCACAAAACAGGCAAAAGAACCGAACTAGATACAGATGGGAATCTGATGATGGTACACACATCGGATGGTGTTGCGTGGAAAAAGTTTGATGAATTACATGCTGACAAAGCGGCAGATCCGAGGCATCCTCGAGTCGGCATCAGCCCGATGGGTTTAGTATGTTTGGTATGACGGCAGCCCAATACAGTTGTTGGCCAGTATTTGTCTTTCCACTCAATCTCCCCGGACAGATTATGCAAAGAAAGAACATTTTCCGACGTTGATAATTCGGGGCCCAACTATCCGGGAAAAATATGAATGTGTACATGCAGCCGCAAGGACGAATTGCAAGAAGCCTGGGATAACGGGTTCAAGACATACGACGCCTATAGCAAACGGAACTTCATAATGCGTATGCGGTACATGTACTCGACGCGATGACTTGTTTGGCGTATGCGCTATTCGTTGGCTGGTGTGTGCATGGAAGGTTCCGTGCCCCACATGCAAGGGAGCTCTTGAGTTTCGTTGGCTTCAGGCGGTCGCAAGTTTTCTTTCTTCGACATGCATAGACAGTACACGGATCCTCGCCATAAGTTCAGGAAAGACAAGAAGAACTTCATCGAGGTAGAGTTGTCAAAACTCGCACCACCTACATTGACAGCCAAGCAGACCTCGGATCAGTTAAACACTCTCGAGCGGATCCACAACGCCCGTGGTACTTCAAGGGTATAATACTAAGCACGCGTGGACTCACAAAACATGCTTGTGGGATCTGCCTTACTTCAAGGACCTCCTTTGCCCACACAACATCGACGTGATGCACATCGAGAAGAATATCATTGAGGCACTTTTTGGTACATTGTTCGCATAGAAGGGAAGTCAAAGGATAATACTAAGGCTAGAGTCGATCTCGAGGCGCTATGTGATAGGCCGTTACAAAACATGAAAGAACCGAAGGAAAGCAGAATCGACGAAGCCAAAGGCATGGTTCAATCTTGGAAGGCCAGCTATGAGGGAAATTATCTTGTGGGTGCAACAGCAGTTGATGTTCCCGATGGGTATGCAGCGAATCTAAAGAGGGAGCGAATCTTGATAAATTGAAGATATTTGGTCTCAAGAGTCATGATTGGCACATATGGATTGAGCGGGTAATGCCGGTGATGTTGTGTGGCTTCATCCCTGAGGATGAATGGCTAGTACTGGCAGAACTCAGCTATTTCTTCTGTGTCCTTTGTGCGAAAGAATTATCGCCTGCGTGCTAGAAGAAATGGAAGAGTTGGCGCCGGAGTTGATCTGCAAGTTAGAGAAGATCTTTCCACCGGGCTTCTTTAATCCAATGCAGCATTTGGTTTTGCATCTCCGACCGAGGCAAGATTGGGGGCCGTGCAAAATCGTTGGTGCTACCTAACCGAGAAGATGCGTAAGACGCCGAGAAAATGTAAAATAAACGAGAATTGAAGCATCGATGGCTGAGGCATTCATCACAGAGAAGGCGGCAAACTTCGTAACAGCACACACTACGAAGCCAAAAATCGTCATTTGCATAATCCGAAGCCTCGGTACAATGCTGATGACCCTAAAAAGGGTGGATCCAACCTCAGCCTATTCAAAGGGAATCTCGCACCAGCTAGTGTTTCACATCCAGTATCTTTGGATAACGAAGAATGGCGGACCATTTCGTTGTATATCTTCAACAACCTGATAGAAGTGCAGCCGTACATCGAGCAAGTTCTCGGTACATTGTTTCGCAACTTCTATTTCCTTTGAACTGCTCTTATTCCTGGATATGTCATACGATCGATACGTCGCCATATTTCGTATGGGCGGAGATCCAAAAGGATTCCGTCGAAGAGTATGAGCTTCGCAAAGCAAGGAGGCGGCTATCCCGGTTTCATCTCTTGGTTCAAACAAACGGTAATTTCTATTAGACAATTTCATTTCATTCGCTAATTTGAGCATAATGCAACAATCCTTTCATATTAAACTTGTAGGCTAATTCAGAGTCTATGGACGCTGAATTGAGACAAGTCGCTAATGGTTTTGACTATAAGGTCCGTTCATTTGACAAGTACGACATCAACGGGTATCGCTTTCGTACCTATGGCAAAGAGCAATCTATGGCCGACCGAAAGTCTACAAATTGTTGTGTATCGCTATCGCGAAGGAGGTACCGAGTATTATGGGAGAGTTGAAGCAATTTATGAACTTCGTTCTATGGTGAAAACCCACCGAATGTCGTAGTCTTCAAATGTTATTGGTTTCACCGAAGGAGACTAGAAGGACTCATGAACATATAGGGCTAGTTGAAATCAACCAAAGCACCCATTTAGATGTTCACGATGTCTATATTACGACTCAACAAAGCGACCCAAGTATTCTATCTACCGTGGGCCTGCCAAACTAATCCAAATCTGAAAGGTTGGGATGTCGTTTATGAAGTGCCGCCACGCTAGACTATCTCCCCCAAAGGAAGAGGATTATGAACCTCACATTAACCCAGACACATATGAAGGAGAATTCTTCCAAGAGACACGTCTTTCCAAAAAGCGTTTCAAGAACCGCTATACTTCACCCCAAAACATTGAAGTAGACAATGACAGTGAATCCGACATCACCCGGAGGAGGAACAAGAAGAGCGGAACAAGAAGAGGTTCTGCTGTGGATGACTGTCAATGCTTGACCGACACGTCAAGGTGGCCTTGCACATGTTGATGCCAATGAACCCTATGAGCCCATCATTGATTATAGTGATGATGATGATTATGCATTTATTGATGATCTTGATCGAGATTATTAGTAGTGTCGTATTCAATTTTTTATGTTGTACTTGATGATGATACACTTATGTGATATACATATTATTATTCATTTCGTACTTTTTTATGTTGTACTAATTTCGTTTATTCTTTGTCATGGCAGGTGTTGAAAGATGGTGGGCGCTGGTCGGGAGCGCCGAGGCCCCTTCTTCGTCGGTGGCGTGGTGCGAGGTCTTCCATTCCACACGCACCTCTCCGCCGGCGTTCTTTGGACAATATGGCGACACCTTGGGCCCTTCTTCGTCGATCGCGGTGCCCAGCAGGGGATGAGGTAAGAAGAAGAGAGGAGGTGGAGCACGTGGTCGCGAGAGGAGGTAGGGTGACTCTTACGGCGCCTTCCTTGCCGCCGCCCCCAGCTGTTTCACCCGAGCACGTGACTGCTAGGGTGGACTCGCTTGAGGAGGAGGCTACACGGACTCCGGTCCACGAGCCTCCGGTCCACGGGTCTTCGGCCCACGAGCCTCGGGTCGACGGGCCTTCGGCCCACGAGACCCTGGAGGAGCACACGTCTGGATGGGGTACTTGGTCGGGTCAGCCTGAGGAGCCGAGTGGCCATGCTGATGATGGCGGGGAGCCGAGTGGCCATCTTGATGATGGCGGGAGCCGACTGATTTTGAGGAGGAGGGGAGGAGGGGGTAGTGCGTCTACCGTGGTGCTACACGGCTCTCGTCCGTCTGCGGGCGACCCATGAGCAGAGGTGGTTGATTTTCCCGATGGGGAGAGGTAAGTGCATTTAATCTTTTGTACCTTACGCATTCACGTTTCTTCAAATAACTAATGTGTTGGCCTTGTCATGCTGCAGGGGTTGGGACCACCATGAAAGTGTCCGCCGGCCCAACTCCGTCCTTGGAGTTCTGATTCGGCAAAACTTTCCGGGGTTTGTCACATTGCCTGGTGAGGGCCGGCTTCCAGAGGTTGGATTGAGTTGGGAGCACTACTTGGCTGCCCCGGCCCCGCCGGGTGAGATTATCGACGGTGTCTTGTGCAAGACGAGGGCAGACGTGGTGATCAGAAAGTTCTGGGTAATTTCTCCTTTACACAATTAAAAATCTTCAACTAGCTAGTTATTAATTGTACTAATCAATATTGTCTCATTTGATTGCAGACGTTCTACAGGTGTGAGGAGGGATACGAGGAGGAGGCAGCAGATGTTATCCACAAGGAGTGCAAGCGCCTACTTCAGAACTTACGGCATGAGGCTCGGGTGCAGGCTGTTCGAGACTACTACGCCGGGCGTGGTATCAAGAAGCCCAAGCAGGAGTGCCGCGATAAGTTCTTGAGTATGGAGCAGTACATGAAGGTAATTCTTAAGGCCTTGTACTTACTTCCTTCATTTAGTAATTCATAGCCGTAGCGCTGAAGTTTCTATTTGCTAACTTAGGCCCCTCCGAGATGGTGTGCGGATCGGATGGATTGTTGGGAGGTGTTGGTCAATGCGTGGTGCTCAAAAGAATGGCGGGCCACCCACAACGAGGCCAAGGACAAACGTGCCCAAATGGAAGGTGTGCCACACCACCAAGGCAGCTCCAACTTATTTCAGTACGGGCGGAACTGGGTATGTGGTTTGCTTCATGAGTCATGCAATTCATTCATCATGCTAGATTTAGCCCTTTAATTACTAATTTACTTTGTTTCTCTCTTTCGAGCACGCGCTACAATAAGGCGGATAAGGTGCCGAGGTGTACGACCTGTATGCCATGGCCCACACTGGCCCTTACAAGAAAGTCAAGGCATTCTCTCGTGTCGACCTCGATGATCCAAAGAACTTCACCAACATCTCCGCCCACGACAAGCTCGTGCAATATAGAGATCGGGGAAGGCGAGGAAAGGGAGGACTTTAACCCGAGCTGTGGTCCCATTGATCTGAGAGTTGCTGATGATATATGGTGGCGGGAGGTCCCATGGCTCCATAGCCATGGGAGATGGACTTATCCGTTGTCCTAGCACTCTCCCGGAGATCAAAGCGCGCCCGATCGAGCTCCGCTCCGAGATAAGGCCTCGTGAGCGGCCAGTCCAACTCGCCTTCAAGGTTAGTTATCGTACTCAGCTATCTTTCTCCATTACATTGTGTGCTCTTCCATCAATGATTACAAATGGTCATGTGAGTGGTGTTGCAGGCTGCTATCTGAGTGAGAGAGATAGAACGGAGAAACTTTGGCGAAGGCGGCGGAGAGGCAGCGGGACTTGGAGGAGAGGACGACAAATATGTTGGAGGAGGAGAGGGCACGGAATGACATGCGAGCAAGGGCCATGTACGAGCTCCTTGTGGTAAGTTTCTTCTGCAGATTACACTGCTAGTCTTAACATTTGAGTCTCATTACTAACTAGTATGACTCTGTTGTGAAAACCAAATGTGCGATCTGTGTGCGAGAAGTCCGGTCAGACCGCTCGCCGATGCGTGATTGCTCCCAGGAGCACGGTGAGTTTAATTTGAATGGACATTACTTGCTAGTCTTAACATTTGAGTGTCATAATGCTAACGAGACATTGAAATGATCTTTGGTGCAGCTTAACTCCGTAAACGCATCGCACGATCCTTCTCCACACCAAGCACGAGCCAGCCCGCTCCTACACTTCCCTGATCACGGTAAGTTTCTCTAGACTTAGACTTAGCTTTATTTCCTCCAATATGCTTACCATAATGACCTAGAGTTAGCTTCTTTTACTTCAAAATGACTTAATAAGCTTATTTATGTCAAAAATTGCATAATTAGCTTAGTTAGCTCATAAACGATCCATTTTACCTAAGTTAGCTCTAAAATGACTCATTTTACCTTAGTTAGCTTACAAGTGATCCAATTTATCCAAGTTAGCTCTAAAATGACCCATTTTACGTAGATTAGCTCCTAAATGATCCATTTTACCTACGTTAGCTTTAAAATGACCCATTTCACCTAGGTTAGCTCCAAAATGACCCATTTCACCTAGGTTAGCTCCAAAATGACCCATTTCACCTAAGTTAGCTCAAAAACGATCCATTTCACCTTAATTAGCTCATAAACGTGGCATTTCACCTTAGTTAGCTCATAAACGACCCATTTCAACTAAGTTAGCTCCAAAATGATCCATTTCACCTAGGTTAGCTCATAAATGATGCATTTGACCTAGGTTAGCTCATAAACGACCCATTTCACCTAGGTTAGCTCATAAACGACCCATTTCACCTAGGTTAGCTCATAAACGACCCATTTCACCTAGGTTAGCTCATAAACGACCCATTTCACCTAGGTTAGCTCATAAACGACCCATTTCACCTAGGTTAGCTCATAAGCGACCCATTTCACCTAGGTTAGCTCATAAACGGCCTATTTCACCTAGGTTAGCTCATAAACGACCCATTTCACCTAGGTTAGCTCATAAACGATCCATTTCACCTAACTTAGCTCATAAACGATCCATTTCACCTAACTTAGCTCATAAACGATCCATTTCAACTAATTTAGCTCATAAATGATCCAGTTCACCTAAGTAAGCTAATAAATGGCATATACTTCTTCTTCTATTCTTTTTCTAACTTTCTTATTTGTCATTTTGCAGGTTTCATTCACTTCACGGAAGCCAGCATCCTATGATGGATTGCTTGTTTTTTCCTTTGATGCACTTCTCGTATTCTGCTCGCTTGCTATGATGAAACTAGATTGCTATGATGAAACTTTGCATATTGTAATATGTATGGATTGATGGGACTATGTGCAACCTACTATGTATGTATGGATGGATATATATGTGCTGGATATTTATTATGTTGGATATATATGTGCTGGATATTTATGTGATGGATATATATGTGATGTGATATATTTGCTGTGATAATTGTTGGATATAAGAAAAACAAAATAAAAAAGAGGCAGTACAGGCTCTTTGCCATCCGCGGCAGACGGCAAAGACCCCTTTGCCGTCGGTGGCAGACGACAAAGGGGACACGTGGCGGCCACCTGTGCTTCCTCAGAGATGAGCCATTTGGCAAATTTGCCTACCGTGGCGGACGACAAAGTTAAGATGATGGCAAAGACTTTGCCTTTGCCGTCCGCCGTGGCTGACAGCAAAACACAGCGGGCGCTGACGCATTGTTGACGTCAACTGGCGGACGACAAAGGGGCGCTCAAATTTGCCGTCCGCTGGCTAACGGCAAAGGCCGCCGTTAGCCGCCTAACGGACTAACGCTGGCGGACGTCCAGTATTTTGCCGTCACTCTACTTTGCCGTCCGCCATAAAAAGCAGACGGCAAAGGGCCTATTTGCCGACCCTGTCTTTGCCGTCACTGTTTTCCGTCCGCCGCTGACGGCAAATTTCTTTGTCGTCCGCCGTCCCTGGCTTTGCCGTCCGCTGTGGCAGACGGCAAAGTAGCTGATTCCTGTAGTGTTGAGCATGAATATGATTTGATCATGTTTATTGCAATACAGTTATTCATTTAAAGTCAAAGAATAAGTGTTGTTCTGTTTACATGAATAAAACCTTCGATGGTGATACACCCAATGAAAAATAGTTTGTTGGATCTCGATCATAGTGATACACATATTCATAATATTGAAGCCAAAAGATGCAAAGTTAATAATGATAGTGCAACTTATTTGTGGCACTGCCGTTTAGGTCATATTGGTGTAAAGCACATGAAAAAACTCCATGCTGATGGGCTTTTGGAATCACTTGATTATGAATCACTTGATGCTTGCGAACCATGCCTCATGGGCAAGATGACTAAGACTCCGTTCTCAGGAACAATGGAGCGAGCAACAAACTTGTTGGAAATAATACATGCTGATGTATGCGGTCCGATGAGTGTCGATGCTCGCAGCGGGTATCGTTATTTTCTTACCTTGACAGATGATTTGAGCAGATATTGGTATATCTACTTGATGAAACATAAGTCTGAAACATTTGAAAAGTTTAAAGAATTTCAGAGTGAAGTGGAAAATCATCGTAACAAGAAAAAATTTCTACTATCTGATCGCGGAGACGAATATTTGAGTTACGAGTTTGGTCTTGATTTGAAACAATGTGAAATAGTTTCGCAACTCACACCACCTGGAATACCACAACGTAATGGTGTGTTCGAACGTCATATCCGTACTTTATTAGATATGGTGCGATCTATGATGTCTCTTACTGATTTACCGCTATCATTTTGGGGTTATGCATTAGAGGCAGCTGCATTCACGTTAAAAAGGGCACCATCTAAATCCGTTGAGATGACACTGTATGAACTATGGTTTGGCAAGAAACCTAAGTTGTCGTTTCTTAAAGTTTGGGGTTGCGATGCTCATGTGAAAAAGCTTCAACCTGATAAGCTCGAACCCAAATCGGAGAAATGTGTCTTCATAGGATACCCAAAGGAGACTGTTGGGTACACCTTCTATCACAGATAAGGCAAGATATTCGTTGCTAAGAATGGATCCTTTCTAGAGAAGGAGTTTCTCTCGAAAGAAGTGAGTGGGAGGAAAGTAGAACTTGACGAGGTAATTGTACCTACTCCCTTATTGGAAGATAGTTCATCACATAAATCAGTTCCAGTGATTCCTACACCAATAAGTGAGGAAGCTACTGATGATGATCATGAAACTTCTGATCAAGTTACTACCGAACCTCGTAGGTCAACCAGAGTAAGATCCGCACCAGAGTGGTACGGTAATCCTGTTATGGACGTTATGTTACTAGACCATAACGAACCTACAAACTATGAGGAAGCGATTATGAGCCCAGATTCCGCGAAATGGCTTGAGGCCATGAAATCTAAGATGGGATCCATGTATGAGAACAAAGTGTGGACTTTGGTTGACTTGCCCGATGATCGACAAGCCATCGAGAATAAATGGATCTTCAATAAGAAGACTAACGCTGACGGTAATGTTACTGTCTACAAAGCTCGACTTGTTGCGACAAGTTCAAGGAGTTGACTACGATGAGACTTTCTCACCCGTAGCGATGCTTAAGTCTTTCCGAATCATGTTAGCAATTGCCGCATTTTATGATTATGAAATTTGGCAAATGGATGTCAAAACTGTGTTCCTGAATGGATTTTTGGAAGAAGAGTTGTATATGATGCAACCGTAAGGTTTTGTCGATCCAAAGGATGCTAACAAAGTGTGCAAGCTCCAGCGATCCATTTATGGACTGGTGCAAGCCTCTCGGAGTTGGAATAAACGTTTTGATAGTGTGATCAAAGCATATGGTTTTATACAGACTTTTGGAGAAGCCTGTATGTACAAGAAAGTGAGTGGGAGCTTTGTAGCATTTCTAATATTATATGTGGATGATATATTGTTGATTGGAAATGATATAGAATTTCTAGATAGCATAAAAGGATACTTGAATAAGAGTTTTCAATGAAAGACCTCGGTGAAGCTGCTTATATATTAGGCATCAAGATCTATAGAGATAGATCAAGACGCTCAATTGGACTTTCACAAAGCACATACCTTGATAAGATTTTTAAGAAGTTCAGAATGGACCAGTCAAAGAAAGGGTTCTTGCCTGTGTTACAAGGTGTAAAGTTGAGTGAGACTCAATGCCCGACCACTGTAGAAGATAGAGAGAAAATGAAATCCATTCCCTATGCTTCAGCCATATGTTCTATGAAGTATGCTATGTTGTGTACCAGACCTATTGTGTACCTCACCATGAGTTTGGCAAGAGGGTACAATAGTGATCCAGGAGTGGATCACTGGACAACGGTCAAAATTATCCTTAGTGACATAAGGAAATGTTTCTCGGTTATGGAGGTGACAAAGAGTTCGTCGTAAAGAGTTGCGTCGATGCAAGTTTTGACACCGATCTAGATGACTCTAAATCTAGATCTAGATACATATTGAAAGTGGGAGCAATTAGCTAGAGTAGCTCTGTGTAGAGTATTGTAGACATAGAAATTTGCAAAATACATACGGATCTGAATGTTGCAGACCCGTAGACTAAAATTTCTCTCACAAGCAAAACATGATCACTCTTTGGGTGTTGATCACATAGCGATGTGAACTAGATTATTGACTCTAGTAAAACCCTTTGGGTACGTATTAGTCACATGGTGATGTGAACTAATCACATGGTGATGTGAACTATTGATGTTAAATCACATGGTGACGTGAACTAGATTATTGACTCTAGTGCAAGTGGGAGACTGAAGGAAATATTCCCTAGAGGCAATAATAAAGTTATTATTTGTTTTCTTATATCATGATAAATATTTATTATTCATGCTAGAATTGTATTAACTGGAAACTTAGTACATGTGTGAATACATAGACAAAACATAAATGTCCCTAGTATGCCTCTACTTGACTAGCTCGTTTATCAAAGATGGTTATGTTTCCTAACCATAGACATGTGTTGTCATTTGATGAACGGGGTCACATCATTAGGAGAATGATGTGATGGACAAGACTCATCCGTTAGCTTAGCATTATGATCGTTAAGTTTTATTGCTATTGCTTTCTTCATGACTTATACATGTTCCTCTAACTATGAGATTATGCAACTCCCGTATACCTGAGGAACACCTTGTGTGCTATAAAACGTCACAACATAACTGGGTGATTATAAAGATGCTCTACAAGTGTCGTATCAGAGAGGTATCTCTGGGCCTTCTCGGTAATACTCATCACTATAAGCCTTGCAAGCATTGTGATTAATGAGTTAGTTGCGGGATGAAGTATTATGAAACGAGTAAAGAGACTTACCGGTAATGAGATTGAACTAGGTATTAAGATACCGACGATCGAATCTCGGGCAAATAACATACCGATGACAAAGGGAACAACGTATGTTGTTATGAGGTTTGACCGATAAAGATCTTCGTAGAATATGTAGAAACCAATATGAGCATCCAGGTTCCGCTATTGGCTATTGACCGGAGATGAGCCTCGGTCATGTCTACATAGTTCTCGAACCCGTAGGGTCCGCACGCTTAATGTTCGGTGACGACCGGTACTATGAGTTTATGTGTTTTGATGTACCGATTGTAGTTCGGAGTCCCGGATATGATCACGGACATGACGAGGAGTCTCGAAATGGTCGAGACATAAAGATCGATATATTGGATGACTATGTTTGGACATCGGAATGGTTCCGGGTAAGTTCAGGAATTTACCGGAGTACCGGGGGGTTACCGGAACCCCCCGGGGAGTGTATGGGCCTTATTGGGCCTTAGTGGGAGAGAGGAGGAGGCGGCCAGGTGGAGGGCGCCCCCAAGCCCAATCCGAATTGGTTGGGGGGCCGACCCCCTTTCCTTCTCCCTCTCTCCTCCTTCCTTCCTCTGACCCTCCCCTCCTCCACTCCTTTATATACGGGGGAGGGCACCCCATAGACACACAAGTTAATTGTTTAGCCATGTGCGGTGCCCCCCTCCACCATATTTCACCTCGGTCATATCGTCGTAGTGCTTAGGCGAAGCCCTGCGCCGGTAACTTCATCATCACCGTCATCACGCCGTCGTGCTGACGAAACTCTCCCTCGACCTTAGCTGGATCTAGAGTTCGTGGGACGTCACCGAGCTGAACGTGCGCAGATCGCGGAGGTGTCGTACCTTCGGTGCTAGGATCGGTCGGATCGTGAAAACGTACGACTACATCAACCGCGTTGTCATAACGCTTCCGCTTATGGTCTACGAGGGTACGTAGACAACACTCTCCCGTCTCGTTGCTATGCATCACCTAGATGGATCTTGCATGCGCGTAGGAATTTTTTTGAAATTACTGCGTTCCCCAACACAAACATCGTGATAACTTTATCCTGAAAAAAAGTTGTTGAAAACGCACTACGGTAACTCATGGGTAAAATAGTACGATAATATACACACATCAGTATGATAACTTACGTACAAGCACCGCGGCAACTTTAAACTTGGGAGGAAAAAAGTTGTTGAAAACATAACCCCCTCCTCCGATAACTTCCGTGTAAATAGGATGATAATTTACATACTTCGAAGTTGTTAACCTATGTACGAACAACATGATAACTTTTTGAGTCGAGGGAAAAAAGTTGATGAAAATATAACCTTGATAACTTCTGTGTAAATAGCAGCATAGTTAACGCACTGTAGACTTAATTTATGTATAAACACCCTGGTAACATTGACACGGGAAAACAATTACTGAAAATATCCCCCAAAAGCTTATGTGTAAATAGATGATAATTAATGCACCACAACCATGTTAATTTACGTACTCCCTCGGTCCGAAAATACTTGTCATCAAAATAGATAGAAAGAGATGTATCTAGAACTAAAATACGTCTAGATACATCCTCTTTTATCCATTTTGATGACAAGTATTTCCGGACGGAGGGAGTACAATGGTAACTTTGACTTTCGGGAAAAGTAAGGTGCGTTGAAACATACTTGATAACTTTTGTGTAAAGAGCATGACATTTTATGCAACCGGGGATGTGATAAGCTACGCACACGCACCGTGGTAACGTTTACCCAAGGGAGAAGGGTTGTTGAAATATACATGATAATTTATATATAAACAACATGGTAGTTTTTGAATGACAGATCTGATAATGTACGTTCAAAAATCATGGTATCTTTGGACATTTAACATTTAACAACCTGATATGATTAGCATGAGTAGCCTGGTAAATTAGTGTGAATTAGCTGATAAATCTAGCACGAGTAGCCTGGTACATCTAGCATGAGCAGCTTGCTTCAGTTAATTCAGACATGGTTATAACTATACAAATTAGATGTCAATCGATAACCATGCATATATGATTCGTTAGTCCAGCTGGTTACCAAAAATAGTCTTAAAAATGGGAGGTCTTAGGTTCAACTCCTGCTTTGTACACATTTTTTTTCAAAGGAGAAGAAACTAGACGACAGAAAAAAAACAGAAAATATGCGCTGGTGGGATTAGAGATCAAGCGGGGACGAGAAAAAAAAGATAGAACAATCAACCACCCTCATCTAGTGTGATTGGTTCCATCGTTTCTTTCTATTGTCTTCTATCTTCTTACTTCTTTTCTTCTGTACGTTTTTCTTTCCTCTTTTCTTTTCTTTCTTTTTTCTCTGTACCTTTTCTCTAAAAATGCGTGAACTTATTTTTTCGAAAGTCGGATAATGTTCTCCAAATTCTTGATATTTTTTCAAAATCAATGAACTTTTTTCAATTTTCATGAACTTTTCTGATGAACTATTTTTCAACATAAATTCAATATCTTTTTCAATTCGATGAACTTTTTTCAAAATCGATGAATATTTTTAAAAATGATGAACTTTTTTTGAAAATTCATGAACTTTTTCAAAATCGATGAACGCTTTTTACAAAATTGATGAATTATTTTTTGAAATTTTGAACTTTTTTTCAAAATCGATGAACCTTTTCCCGAATTGTTTAACATCTTTTAAAGCGATGAACCATTTTTCCTAATTTGTGAACTTTTTCTGACAACCAATTAACATTTTTTAAAATTTTGAACTTTTTTGGAAAATCTATGAACTTTTTTTTCAAACTCGATGAACTGTTTATCAAAATCAATGTTTTTTTCAAATTCGTGATTTCATTTCTACTTCTGTGAACTTTCACATTTTGTTCACATTTTCTTAAAAGAAATCCAAGTTTTGTGCAATAAAAAGCGCGCCAACAATTATTCTTAAATAGCTCGCGCTTACCTTTTTCAGTAATGGGTAGCAGCTCAAGTGGTTAGGCACTGTTCATTCGAGGTGAAAGGTGCGAGCTCAAATCCTTGCGTGTTCGATTTCTTGCTGTTTTCTTCCCGCAATAATTTTTTTTTTCGTTGCACTGCGTGGTCGTGGGCCGGCCCACGCCAGCGAGCGCGTGAGCGCCGGTTTCGTTCCGCGGCGCGTAACGCGCCAATTAGGAGCTCCCCCTGCGCTGGTGGGTTTAGCGATTGCGAGGGATCAGCGATCAAGCGGGGGCAAGAAAGAAACAACGTGCGCTGCTGGCCTGGTGGGCTTAGCGATCGCAGGGGATCGTTCGGATCGTTCCAATGGAACGTTCATACGTTATCACAGTCCTAATTTTGTTAACCCCTCAAAAAATAGTCCTTATTTTATTATAACTAGCAAATGTGTCCGTGCGTTGCAACGGGAGAAACAACTACTTATATGTTGTCACTTCTCTTTGCCCCAACCCACTACGTCATCATATGACACATGTACATTAACTTGGCATTATGATCTTCATCTGTATATGCAGTGCAGCTATATATAGTTACCATCATCAACTACATATGCCAAATTTAAATGATATGAAGAATTTGAAACTAAATCAATGAAGGTTAACCAGCCTTGCTACAACAACAATCTCAACTGAACAACATTCTACAATCCTATCTAGATGGAATACATGTTCACATTTTCTTTCTACAAAATTTTGATCGATGATTTGTCGATTAACAGATTTAACCGGAAAAAAACATACATGGTTAACATGTAAAATGCAGCTAGGCGATTTCAATAGAATAATAAAGAAAAAATCATGTTGTTATTCAATAAATAATCTATCTACCTTCTGTTTAGATGTGGTTTTATGTTTTAATTAGTGTTTGTGCCAAGTTAAACCTATAGGATCTTCTTGGATGATAGTTACTTGATCTTGCTGTAATTTCCAGAAACTTTTGGTTCACGAAAACAATTGTTAAAAATCACCAGAACGTGATAAAATAGTGATTCCAATTGCTGCTGATCAATAAACAAATTGCCTAGGTCTTCCTATTTTGGCTGAATTTTTGGAGTTACAGAAGTTTGCGTTAGTTACAGATTACTACAGACTGTTCTGTTTTTGACAGATTCTGTTTTTCGTGTGTTGTTTGCTTATTTTGATGAATCTATGGCTAGTAAAATAGTTTATAATCCATAGAGAAGTTGGAATACAGTAGGTTTAACACCAATATAAATAAAGAATGAGTTCATTACAGTACATTGAAGTGGTCTTTTGTTTTCTTTCGCTAATGGAGCTCACGAGATTTCTGTTGAGTTTTGTGTTGTGGAGTTTTCAAGTTTTGGGTGAAATCTTTTGATGGATTATGAAACAAGGAGTGGCAAGAGCCTAAGCTTGGGGATGCCCATGGAACCCCCAAGATAATCCAAGGACACCAAAAAGTCAAAGTTTGGGGATGCCCCGGAAGGCATCCCCTTTTTCGTCCACTTCCATCGGTAACTTTACTTGGAGCTATATTTTTATTCGCTACATGATATATGTTTTGCTTGGAGCGTCTTGTATTATTTGCGTCTTTGCTTGTCAGTTTACCACAATCATTCTTTCTGTACACACCTTTTGAGAGAGCCATACATGAATTGGCATTTGATATAATACTCTATGTGCTTCACTTATATCTTTTGAGCTTTATAGTTTTGCTCTAGTGCTTCACTTATATCTTTTAGAGCACGGTGGTGGATTTGTTTTATAGAAACCTTTGATCTCTCATGCTTCACTTAGATTATTTTGAGAATCTTAAATAGTATGGTAATTTGCTTAAAAATAATAATATGCTTGGTATTCAAGATTTGTAAAACTTTCTTTTGAGTGCGTTGAATACTAAGAAAAGTTTGATCCTTGATAATTATTTTGAGATATGAAGGTAGTAATATTAGAGTCATGCTAGTTGAGTAGTTGTGAATTTGAGAAATACTTGTGTTAAAGTTTGTGATTCCCGTAGCATACACGTATGGTGAACCGTTATGTGATGAAGTCGGAGCATGATTTATTTATTTATTGTCTTCCTTATGAGTGGCGGTCGGGGACGAGCTATGGTCTTTCCTACCAATCTATCCCCCTAGGAGCATGCATGTAATACTTTGCTTTGATAACCTGTAGATTTTTGCAATAAGTATATGATTTCTTTATGACTAATGTTGAGTCCATGGATTATACGCACTTTTCTCACCCTTCCACCATTGCTAGCCTCTCTAATACCGGGCACTTTTCGCTGGTATCATACACCCACCATAAACCTTCCTCAAAACAGCCACCATACCTACCTATCATGGCATTTTCATAGTCATTCCGAGATATATTGCCATGCAACTTTCCACCGTTCCGTTTATTATGACACGCTCCATCATTGTCATATTGCTTAGCATGATCATGTAGTTGACATCGTATTTGTGGCAAAGCCACCGTTCATAATTCTTTCATACATGTCACTTATGAATCATTGCATATCCCGGTACACCGCCAGAGGCATTCACATAGAGTCATATTTTGTTCTAAGTATCGAGTTGTAATTGTTGAGTTGTAAGAAAAATAAAAGTGTGATGATCATCATTTTTAGAGCATTGTCCCAAGTGAGGAAAGGATGATGGAGACTATGATTCCCCCATAAGTCGGGATGAGACTCCGGACGAAAAAAAAGAGAAAAGAAAAGAGGCCATAAAAAAGAGAAAAGGCCCAAAAAAATGAGAGAAAAGGAGAGAAGGGACAATGTTACTATCCTTTTACCACACTTGTGCTTCAAATTAGCACCATGATCTTCATAATAGAGAGTCTCTCATTTCGTCACTTTCATATACTAGTGGGAATTTTTCATTATAGAACTTGGCTTGTATATTCCAATGATGGGCTTCCTCAAATTGCCCTAGGTCTTCGTGAGCAAGCGAGTTGGATGCACACCCACTTAGTTTCTTTTGTTGAGCTTTCATATACTTATAGCTCTAGTGCATCCATTGCATGGCAAGCCCTACTCACTCACATTGATATCTATTGATGGACATCTCCATAGCCCGTTGATACGCCTAGTTGATGTGAGACTATCTTCCCTCTTTTTGTCTTCTCCACAACCACCATTCTATTCCACATATAATGCTATATCCATGGCTCACGCTCATGTATTACGTGAAGATTGAAAAAGTTTTGAGAATGTCAAAAGTATGAAACAATTGCTTGGCTTGTCATCGGGGTTCTGCATGATTTAAATACTTTGTGTGGTGAAGATAGAGCATAGCCAGACTATATGATTTTGTAGGGATAACTTTCTTTGGTCATGTTATTTTGAGAAGACATAATTGCTCTGTTAGTATGCTTGAAGTATTATTATAGTTTTATGTCAATATTAAACCTTTGTCTTGAATCTTTTGAATCTGAATATTCATACCACAATTAAGAAGAGTTACATTGAAATTATGCCAAGTAGCACTCCGCATCAAAAATTCTCTTTTTATCATTTACCTACTCGAGGACGAGCAGGAATTAAGCTTGGGGATGCCTGATACGTCTCCAACGTATCTATAATTTTTGATTGCTCCATGCTATATTATCTATTGTTTTGAACCATATTGGGCTTTATTTTCCACTTTTATATTACTTTTGGGACTAACCTATTAACCGGAGGCCCATCCCAGAATTGTTGTTTTTTGACTGTTTCAGTGTTTCGAAGAAAAGGAATATCAAACGGAGTCCAAACGGAATGAAATCTTCGGGAACGTGATTTTCTCATCAGATAAGATCCAGGAGACGTGGACCCTCGGTCAAGAAAGGAGGGAGGCGGCCACGAGGGTGGAGGCCCCCCCCCCTAGGGCGCGCCCCCTGCCTCGTGGGCCCCCCAAAGCTCCATCGACGTACTCCTTCCGCCTATATATACCTGCGTACCCCCAACAGATCAGATGTGGAGCCAAAAACCTAATTCCACCACCGCAACTTTCTGTATCCACGAGATCCCATCTTGGGGCTGTTCCGGAGCTCCGCGGTAGGGGAATCCACCACGGAGGGCTTCTACATCATCATCATAGCCTCTCCGATGAAGTGTGAGTAGTTTACTTCAGACCTTCGGGTCCATATTTAGTAGCTAGATGGTTCTTCTCTCCTTTTGGATCTCAATACAATGTTCTCCCCTCTCTCGTGGAGATCTATTTGATGTAATTTTCTTTTTGTGGTGTGTTTGTTGAGACCGATGAATTGTGCATTTATGATCAAGATTATCTATGAGCAATATTTGAATCTTCTCTGAATTCTTTTATGTATGATTGGTTATCTTTGCAAGTCTCTTCGAATTATCCGTTTGGTTTGGCCAACTAGATTGGTAGTTCTTGCAATGGGAGAAGTGCTTAGCTTTGGGTTCAATCTTGCGGTGTCCTTTCCCAAAGGATGAGGGGCAGCAAGGCACGTATTGTATTGTTGCCATCGAGGATAACAAGATGGGGTTTTATCATATTGCATGAATTTATCCTCTACATCATGTCATCTTGCTAAAGGCGTTACTTTGTTTTCATTAACTTAATACTCTAGATGCATGCTGGATAGCGGTCGATGAGTGGAGTAATAGTAGTAGATGCGGCAGGAGTCGGTCTACTCTCGGACGTGATGCCTATATACATGATCATACCTAGATACTCTCATAACTATGCTCAATTCATCAATTGCTCAACAGAATTCGTTCACCCACCGTAAAATACTTATGCTCTTGAGAGAAGCCACTAGTGAAATCTATGGCCCCCGGGTCTATTCTCATCATATTAATCTTCCTACGCTTTATTTGCTTTGCTTTTTTACTTTTCCTTTTATTTCACTTTGCATCTTTATACCAAAAATATTATCTATCATCTCTATCAGACCTCACTCTCGTAAGTGACCGTGAAGGGATTGACAACCCCTTATCGCGTTGGTTGCGAGGAGTTATTTGCTTTGTGCAGGTACGAGGGACTCGCGCGTGGCCTCCTACTGGATTGATACCTTGGTTCTCAAAAACTGAGGGAAATACTTACGCTACTCTGCTGCATCATACTCTCCTCTTCGGGGAAAACCAACGCAAGCTCAAGATGTAGCAAGAAGGATTTCTGGCGGCGTTGCCGGGGAGTCTACGCAAAAGTCAACATACCAAGTACCCATCACAATCCCTTATCTCTCGCATTACATTATTTGTCATTTGCCTCTCGTTTTCCTCTCCCCCACTTCACCCTTGCCGTTTTATTCGCCCTTTCTTTTTCATTCGCCTTCTTCCCGTATGTATCTTTGTTTGTGTTTCCTTGTGCCTTCTATATGCTTGCATCTTCGCTTGCTGAAAATCTATTGATATGGATCCACTTAAAGTGTTCTACTTGGATCATCTTGATCCTTATCTTTCAGGTTGAAACCCCAACTAGCCTAGTTGATGGAAATCTTTAGATGAGCATGCTCATTTTGTGCGTCATCGTTTGTCTGAAAAAGGGAAGCTCTTATGGTATCATATAAATAGCTTGCTATGCTATGCTTGGAATCTTTGTGAAACGTGTAATTTTACTTGTTGCTCTAAGAACCCTAAAAAACACCTTCCCTACCTATGTGAGTTCAATGATAATGAAATCTTATCTTCTTATGCAAAGGGTGTTTATAGTTACTATGATATCGAACAAATAGAAGAATTTGTCGTTTTTAAGGGTGCTCATGAGGTTGCTTCTTTGATTGAAAAGTATGATTTTACTCTCAACAAATCCGAAAATTCCGTCATACTTAAATATTGCAATGAAAACCTTGCTCACAATGTCTATGTCCAAGAATTTATTGAAAGAATGACCGTTGCTTTGGAAGAAAATAATGATATGCATGAATCTATAGATAATGATGATTCGGATGATTTGGTTGAAATATCCCTTGATGAACATGATGCTTGCTATTCTTGTGGCCATGATGCCAATATTTTTGAAGACGAATTTGCTATAGTTCCTTATGTTAAAAATGAGATTGTTGCTATTGCACCCATGCTTGATAGTTCCCTCGATGAAAAGCATGATTTCAATGATTTTACTATAAATCCTCTTGATGTCAATTGTGCTAATAATATGCAAGACCCTAAGCTTGGGGATGCTAGTTTTGCTATGTCTACTACTTGTTGCAATGATCATGATTGGGGTGTTCTTATGATCTTGAAAATTTATTTAATCCCCATGATGAATATGAGATTTATAATATTGTTTGCAATAATATTGAAAGTGGGTTTGGAAGAGTGTCAACTTTAGATCCCACATATTTGGAGAATATTCAATCTTATGATTTTTTTTTATAAAAGTGGGTTTGGAGAGGTCATGACTTTAGTTAATGTTAATCCCACTATTTCGGAAGAGTGTCAACTTTGCATGCATGTGGATCATGTTGAGAATATGTTTTGTGACAGCTATATTGTTGAATTTGCTTATGATCCTACATGTAATTATTATGAGAGAGGAAAATATGGTTGTAGAAATTTTCATGTTACTAAATTACCTCTCTTTTTTATGGGATTGCTATTGTTTCTTCCCGCTTCATTACATATGCTAGTTTTTGATTGCCTTGATAATTTGTTTTCCTATAAGATGCCTATTCATAGAAAGTATGTTAGACTTAAGTGTGTTTGTCACATTTTTTATGATGCTCTCTTTGTGCCTCAATTCTTGTCTTTCATGTGAGCATCATTAAAATTATCATTGCCTAGCTAAAAGGCTTTAAAGGAAAGCGCTTGTTGGGAGACAACCCAATATTTTTGCTTGCTGTTATTCAGTAAATAATCCATCTACCTTCTGTTTAGATGTGGTTTTATGTTTTAATTAGTGTTTGTGCCAAGTTAAACCTATAGGATCTTCTTGGATGATAGTTATTTGATCTTGCTGTAATTTCCAGAAACTTTCAGTTCACAAAAACAATTGTTAAAAATCACCAGAACGTGATAAAATAGTGATTCCAATTGCTGATGATCACTAAACAAATTGCCTAGGTCTTTATATTTTGACTGAATTTTTGGAGTTCCAGAAGTTCGCGTTAGTTACAGATTACTACAGACTGTTCTGTTTTTGACAGATTCTGTTTTTCGTGTGTTGTTTGCTTATTTTGATGAATCTATGGCTAGTAAAATAGTTTATAATCCATAGAGAAGTTGGAATACAGTAGGTTTAACACCAATATAAATAAATAATGAGTTCATTACATAACCTTGAAGTGGTCTTTTGTTTTCTTTCGCTAACGGATCTCACGAGATTTCTGTCGAGTTTTGTGTTGTGAAGTTTTCAAGTTTTGGGTGAAATCTTTTGATGGACTATGGAACAAGGAGTGGCAAGAGCCTAAGCTTAGGGATGCCCATGGCACCCCCAAGATAATCCAAGGACACCAAAAAGTCAAAGCTTGGGGATGCCTCGGAAGGCATCCCCTTTTTCGTCCACTTCCATCGGTAACTTTACTTGGAGCTATATTTTTATTCACTACATGATATGTGTTTTGCTTGGAGCGTCTTGTATTATTTGCGTCTTTGCTTGTTAGTTTATCACAATAATCCTTGCTGTACACACCATTTGAGAGAGCCATACATGAATTGGAATTTGATATAATACTCTATGTGCTTCACTTATATCTTTTGAGCTTTATAGTTTTGCTCTAGTGCTTCACTTATATCTTTTAGAGCACGGTGGTGGATTTGTTTTATAGAAACTTTTGATCTCTCATACTTCACTTAGATTATTTTGAGAGTCTTAAATAGCATGGTAATTTGCTTAAAAATAATAATATGCTTGGTATTCAGGATTTGTAAAACTTTCCTTTGAGTGCGTTGAATACTAAGAAAAGTTTGATCCTTGATAATTGTTTTGAGATATGAAGGTAGTAATATTAGAGTCATGCTAGTTGAGTAGTTGTGAATTTGAGAAATACTTTTGTTAAAGTTTGTGACTCCCTAGCATGCACGTATGGTGAACCATTATGTGATGAAGTCGGAGCATGATTTATTTATTGATTGTCTTCCTTATGAGTGGCGGTCGGGGACGAGCTATGGTCTTTTCCTACCAATCTATCCCCCTAGGAGCATGCGTGTAATACTTTGCTTTGATAACTTGTAGATTTTTGCAGTAAGTATATGAGTTCTTTATGACTAATGTTGAGTCCATGGATTATACGCACTTTTCTCACCCTTCCACCATTGCTAGCCTCTCTAATACCGTGCACTTTTTGCTGGTATCATACACCCACCATAAACCTTCCTCAAAACAGCCACCATACCTACCTATCATGGCATTTCCATAGCCATTCCGAGATATATTGCCATGCAACTTCCCACCGTTCCGTTTATTATGACACGCTCCATCATTGTCATATTGCTTAGCATGATCATGTAGTTGACATCATATTTGTGGCAAAGCCACCGTTCATAATTCTTTCATACATGTCACTTATGAATCATTGCATATCCCGGTACACCGCCGGAGGCATTCACATAGAGTCATATTTTGTTCTAAGTATCGAGTTGTAGTTGTTGAGTTGTAAGAAAAATAAAAGTGTGATGATCATCATTTTTAGAGCATTGTCCCAAGTGAGGAAAGGATGATGGAGACTATGATTCCCCCATAAGTCGGGATGAGACTCCGGACGAAAAAAAAGAGAAAAGAAAAGAGGCCATAAAAAAGAGAAATGTCCCAAAAAAATGAGAGAAAAGGAGAGAAGGGACAATGTTACTATCCTTTTACCACACTTGTGCTTCAAAGTAGCACCATGATCTTCATAATAGAGAGTCTCTCGTTTCGTCACTTTCATATACTAGTGGGAATTTTTCATTATAGAACTTGGCTTGTATATTCGAATGACGGGCTTCCTCAAATTGCCTAGGTCTTCGTGAGCAACCACTTAGTTTCTTTTGTTGAGCTTTCATATACTTATAGCTCTAGTGCATCCGTTGCATGGCAATCCCTACTCACTCACATTGATATCTATTGATGGGCATCTCCATAGCCCGTTGATACGCCTAGTTGATGTGAGACTATCTTCCCTCTTTTTGTCTTCTCCACAACCACCATTCTATTCCACATATAATGCTATATCCATGGCTCACGCTCATGTATTGCGTGAAGATTGAAAAATCTTTGAGAATGTCAAAAGTATGAAACAATTGCTTGGCTTGTCATCGGGGTTGTGCATGATTTAAATACTTTGTGTGGTGAAGATAGAGCATAGCCAGACTATATGATTTTGTAGGGATACCTTTCTTTGGCCATGTTATTTTGAGAAGACATAATTGCTTTGTTAGTATGCTTGAAGTATTATTATTTTTTATGTCAATATTAAACCTTTTCTTGAATCTTTCGAATCTGAATATTCATACCACAATTAAGAAGAGTTACATTTAAATTATGCCAAGTAGCACTCCGCATCAAAAATTCTCTTTTTATCATTTACCTACTCGAGGACGAGCAGGAATTAAGCTTGGGGATGCCTGATACGTCTCCAACGTATCTATAATTTTTGATTGCTCCATGCTATATTATCTATTGTTTTGGACCATATTGGGCTTTATTTTCCACTTTTATATTACTTTTGGGACTAACCTATTAACCGGAGGCCCATCCCAGAATTGCTGTTTTTTGCCTATTTCAGTGTTTCGAAGAAACGGAATATCAAACGGAGTCCAAACGGAATGAAATCTTGGGAACATGATTTTCTCATCGATAAGATCCAGAGACTTGGACCTCGGTCAAGAAAGGAGGAGGCGGCCACGAGGGTGGAGGGCGCCCCACGGCGCGCCCCCGCCTCGTGGGCCCCAAGCTCCACCGACGCACTCCTTCCTCCTATATATACCCACGCACCCCAACAGACGAGATCTGAGCCAAAACCTAATTCCACCGCCGCAACTTTCTGTATCCACGAGATCCCATCTTGGGGCCTGTTAGGAGCTCACGGGAGGGGAATCCACCACGGAGGGCTTCTACATCCTCATCGTAGCCTCTCCGATGAAGTGTGAGTAGTTTACTTCAGACCTTCGGGTCCATAGTTAGTAGCTAGATGGTTTCTTCTCTCTTTTTGGATCTCAATACAATGTTCTCCCCTCTCTCGTGGAGATCTATTCGATGTAATTTTCCTTTTGCGGTGTGTTTGTTGAGAACGATGAATTGTGGGTTTATGATCAAGATTATCTATGAACAATATTTGAATCTTCTCTGAATTCTTTTATGTATGATTGGTTATCTTTGCAAGTCTCTTCGAATTATCCGTTTGGTTTGGCCAACTAGATTGGTAGTTCTTGCAATGGGAGAAGTGCTTAGCTTTGGGTTCAATCTTGCGGTGTCCTTTCCCAGTGACAGTAGGGGCAGCAAGGCACATATTGTATTGTTGCCATCGAGGATAACAAGATGGGGTTTTTATCATATTGCATGAATTTATCCCTCTACATCATGTCATCTTGCTTAAGGCGTTACTCTGTTTTCATTAACTTAATACTCTAGATGCATGCTGGATAGCGGTCGATGAGTGGAGTAATAGTAGTATATGCAGATAGGATTCGGTCTACTTGTCTCGGACGTGATGACTATATACATGATCATACCTAGATACTCTCATAACTATGCTCAATTCTGTCAATTGCTCAACAGTAATTCGTTCACCCACCGTAAAATACTTATACTCTTGAGAGAAGCCACTAGTGAAATGTATGGCCCCCGGGTCTATTCTCATCATATTAATCTTCCTACGCTTTATTATTGCTTTGCTTTTTTACTTTTCCTTTTATTTCACTTTGCATCTTTATACCAAAAATACCAAAAATATTATCTATCATCTCTATCAGATCTCACTCTCGTAAGTGACCGTGAAGGGATTGACAACCCCTTATCGCGTTGGTTGCAAGGAGTTATTTGCTTTGTGCAGGTACGAGGGACTCGCGCGTGGCCTCCTACTGGATTGATACCTTGGTCCTCAAAAACTGAGGGAAATACTTACGCTACTCTGCTGCATCATCCTCTCCTCTTCTGGGAAAACCAACGCAAGCTCAAGACGTAGCACATGTCGATGCATACGGTGACCGGCAGGAGCCATATGGTTGTCTTTAATTATTGTATGACCTGCGTGTCAATCATTAAGCGCTATGTAATGCTTTACTTTATCGCTAAGCAGTAGCAATAGTAGTAGAAGCATGGTTGGCATGACAACCACGATGGCGACACGATGATGGAGATCATGGTTTCATGCTGGGGACGATGGAGATCATGTCGGCGCTTTGGAGATGGAGATCAAAAGCACAAGTTGATGGCCATATCATGTCACTTATGATTTGCATGTGATGTTAATCCTTTTATGCATCTGGACGACGGTAGCATTATAAGGTGATCCCTCACTAAAATTTCAAGATAAAATTGTGTTCTCCCCAAGTGTGCACCGTTGCGAAAGTTCGTCGCATCGAAGCACCACATGATGATCGGGTGTGATAGACTCTACGTTCACATACAATGGTGCAAGCCTGTGTTGCACGTGCGGAACACTTGGGTTAAACTTGACGAGCCTAGCATGTACAGACATGGCCTCGGAACACAAGAGACCGAAAGGTCGAACATGAGTCATATAGTAGATATGATCAACATAGAGATGTTCACCATTGAAACCACCTCATCTCACGTGATGATCGGACTTGGGTTGGTGAATTTGGATCGTGTTACACTCGCACAACCGGAGGGATGTTGATTTGAGTGGGAGTTCTTAGGTAATATGATTAATCGAACTCATTTATCATGAACAATAGTCTAAGTTATCTTTGCAAAATTATGTTGTAGATCAATAGCTCGCGACGTAGCTCCCTATTTTAATACGTTCCTAGAGAAAGACTAAGTTGAAAGATGTTGTAAGCAATTATGCGGACTAGGGCCGTAGTCTGAGGATTGTCCTCACTACTGCACAGAAGGCTTATGTCCTTGATGGACCGCTCGGTGTGCCAACCCCTCTAGCGTCGTCTATGGATGTTGTGAACATCTGGAAGACACGTTCTGATGACTACTTGATAGTTTAGTATGCCATGCTTTACGTCTTAAAATCGGGGCTCCAAAGGCGTTTTGAACACCATGGAACATATGAGATGTTCCAAGAGTTGAAATTGGTATTTCAGTCTCATGCCCGTGTTAAGAGGTATGAGACCTATGACAAGTTCTTTGCCTACAAGATGGAGGAGAATAGCTCAGCCAGTGAGCATGTGCTCATAATGTCTGGGTGCTATAATCGCTTGAATCAGGTGGGAGTTAATCTTCCAGATAAGATAGTGATTGACAGAGTTCTCCAGTCACTATCACCAAGCTGCTAGAGCTTCATGATGAACTATAACATGCAAGGGATGGAGATGATCTCGGAGCTATTCGCGATGCTTACGGCTGCGAAGATAGAAATTAAGAAGGAGCATCAAGTGTTGATGGTTAACAAGACCACTGGTTTCAAGAAGGGCAAGGGCTAGAAGGGAAACTTCATGAATGGCAAGCCAGTTGCCGCTCCAGTGAAGAAACTCATGGTTGAACCCGAACCCGAGACTAAGTGCTTCTATTGTAAGGGGAACGGTCACTGGTAGCGGAACTGCCCCAAATACTTGGTAGATAAGAAGGCTGGCAACTTCAACAAAAGAATATTTGATATACGTGTTATTGATGTATACCTTACTAGTACTCCTAGTAGCACCTGGGTATTAGATACCGGTTTAGTTGCTAATATTGGTAACTCGAAACAAAAGTTGCGGAATAAACAGAGACTAGCTAAGGGTGAGGTGACGATGTGTGTTGGAAGTGTTTCCAAGGTTGATGTGATCACCATCGCACGCTCCCTCTACCTTCGGAATTAGTGTTAAACCTAGATAAATGTTATTTGATGTCCGCGTTGAGCATGAACATGATGAGATCGTGTTTATTGTAATGCGGTTATTCATTAAGTCAGAGAATAATGGTTATTCTCTTTACATGAATAATACCTTCTATGGTCATGCACCCAATGTGAATGGTTTATTGAATCTCGATCATAGTGATACACATGTTCATAATATTGATGCCAAAAGATGCGAAGTTAATAATAGTACCACATACTTGTCGCACTTCTGCTTAAGTCATATTGGTATAAAGCGCTCCATGCTAATGGACTTTTGGGGTCACTTGATTTTGAATCACTTGACACATGTGAACCATGCCTCATTGGCAAGATGACTAAAACACCGTTTTCCGGAACAATGGAACGGGCAAGTGACTTGTTGGAAATCATACATGATGATGTGTGCAGTCCGATGAGTGTTGACACGTGCAGTGGATATTGTTATTTTCTCACCTTCACCGATGATTTGGGTAGATATGGGTATGTTTACTTGATGAAGCATAAGTATGAAACATTTGAAAAGTTCAAGATATTTCAGAGTGAAGTTGAGAATCATCGTAACAAGAAGATTAAATTCCTACGATCCGATCAAAGGGGAGAATATCTAAGTTGTGAGTTTGGCAATCACTTAGGACAATGTGGTATTGTTTCACAGTTGATGCCACCTGGAACACCACAGCGTAATGGTGTGTCCAAACGTCGTAATCGTACCTTATTGGATATGGTGCATTCTATAATGTCTCTTGTCGATCTATCGCTATAATTTTGGGGTTATGCATTAGAGACAACTACATTCACTTTAAATAGGGCACCATCTAAGTCCGTGGAGACGACACCGTATGAACTGTGGTTTGGCAAGAAACCTAAGTTGTCACTTCTTAAGGTTTGGGGTTGCGATGCTTATGTCAAAAGGCTTCAGCCGGAAAAGCTCGAACCCAAAGCGGGCAAATGCGTCTTTGTAGGATACCCAAAAGAGACAGTTGGGTATACCTTCTATCTCAGATTTGAAGGCAAAGTATTTGTCGCTAAGAATGGGTCCATTCTCGCGAAAGAGTTTCTCTCGAAAGAATTGAGTGGGTGGAAGATAGAACTTGATGAGGTTGTTGAACCTTTACTTCAACCAGACAGTAGTGATGTCTACTACACAATCTTCTTCTTGTAGACTCGTGTTGGGCCTCCAAGCGTAGAGTTTTGTAGGACAATAGCAAATTTCCCTCAAGTGGATGACCTAAGGTTTATCAATCTGTGGGAGGCGTAGGATGAAAATGGTCTCTCTCAAACAACCCCGCAACCAAATAACAAAGAGTCTCTTGTGTTCCCAACACACCCAATACAATGGTAAATTGTATAGGTGCACTAGTTCAGCGAAGAAATGGTGATACAAGTGTAGTATGGATGGTAGATATAGGTTTTGTAATCTGAAAATATAAAAACGGCAAGGTAGTGATATGTCTCCAACGTATCTATAATTTTTGATTGTTCCATGCTATTATATTACCCGTTTTGGATGTTTATGGGCTTTACTATACACTTTTATATCATTTTTGGGACTAACCTATTAACCGGAGGCCCAGCCCAAATTGCCGTTTTTTTGCCTATTTTAGTGTTCCGCAGAAAAGGAATATCAAACGGAGTCCCAACGGAATGAAACCTTCGGGAGAGTCATTTTTGGAACAAACGCAATCTAGGAGACTTGGAGTGGACGTCAAGGAAGCAACAAGGCAGCCACGAGGCAGGGAGGCGTGCGAAGGGGGGTAGGCGCGACCCCCACCCTCATGGGCCCCTCGTGGCTCCCCTCGTGGGCCCCTCGACTGTGTTTCCTACGACTCCAGTTCACCAAAAAAGAAACAAAGGAAACACACTGACGACCCACAAGTATAGGGGATCTATTGTAGTCCTTTCGATGAGTAAGAGTGTCGAAACCAACAAGGAGCAGAAGGAAATGATAAACGGTTTTCAGCAAGGTATTCTCTGCAAGTACTGAAACAAGTGGTAATAGATAGTTTTGTGATAAGATAAATTGTAACGAGCAACAAGTAACAAAGGTAAATAAAGTGCAGCAAGGTGGCCCAATCCTTTTTGTAGCAAAGGACAAGCCTAGACAAACTCTTATAATAGGAAAAGCGCTCCCGAGGACACATGGGATTATCGTCAAGCTAGTTTTCATCACGCTCATATGATTCGCGTTCGGTACTTTGATAATTTGATATGTGGGTGGACCGGTGCTTGGGTGCTGTTCTTACTTGAACAAACATCCCACTTATGATTAACCTCTATTGCAAGCATCCGCAACTACAACAAAAGTATTAAGGTAAACCTAACCATAGCATGAAACATATGGATCCAAATCAACCCCTTACGAAGCAACGCATAAACTAGGGTTTAAGCTTCTGTCACTCTAGCAACCCATCATCTACTTATTACTTCCCAATGCCTTCCTCTAGGCCCAAATAATGGTGAAGTGTTATGTAGTCGACGTTCACATAACACCACTAGAGGCTAGACAACATACATCTCATCAAAATATCGAACGAATACCAAATTCACATGACTACTAATAGCAAGACTTCTCCCGTGTCCTCAGGAACAAACGTAACTACTCACAAAGCATATTCATGTTCATAATCAGAGGGGTAATAATATGCATAATGGATCTAAACATATGATCTTCCACCAAGTAAACCAACTAGCATCAACTACAAGGAGTAATCAACACTACTAGCAACCTACTAGCACCAATCCCGGACTTGGAGACAAGAATTGGATACAAGAGATGAACTAGGGTTTGGAGATGAGATGGTGCTGGTGAAGATGTTGATGGAGATTGCCCTCTCCCGATGGGATGAGCGCTGGTGATGATGATGGCGATGATTTCCCCCTCCCGGAGGGAAGTGTCCCCGGCAGAACATCTCCGCCGGAGCCCTAGATTGGTTCCGCCAAGGTTCCGCCTCGTGGCGGCGGAGTCTCGTCCCGAAAGGTTGCTTATGATTTTTTTTCTCATCGAAGGACTTCATATGGGGGAAGATGGGCATCGGAGAGCCACCAGGGGGCCCACGAGGTAGGGGGGGCGCGCTCCAGGGCGGGGGCACCCTCGTGAGCAGGGTGTGGGCCCCCTGGCCTTCATCTTTAGCGATGATTTTTCTTTATTTATTTTAAGATATTCCGTGGAGTTTCAGGACTTTTGGAGTTGCACAGAATAGGTCTCCAATGTTTGCTCCTTTTCCAGCCCAGAATTCCAGCTGCCGGCATTCTCCCTCTTCATGTAAACCTTGTAAAATAAGAGAGAATAGCCATAAGTATTGTGACATAACGTAAAATAGCAGCCCATAATGCAATAAATATCGACATAAAAGCATGATGCAAAATGGACGTATCAACTCCCCCAAGCTTAGACTTCGCTTGTCCTCAAGCGAAAAGCCGATAACAATAAATATGTCCTCATGTTTAGAGGTAGAGGCGTCGATAAAAATAAAATACGGACATGAAGGCATCATGATTAATCTCATAACAGCAACATATATAGATTTTTGTCATATGATTACTTATGTTCAAGTGATGATCTTTTCACAGTGCAAAAGTATGAGTCAGAAACCTTATTGGGCACCAACAAATTATAACCTCAGTCATTGAAGCAATTGCAATTTATCATAACATCGGAAAGAGTCTATGTCAGAGATTAAAAACAAGTCCACATACTCAACTATCATTTAGTCGTTCATAATTTCTAACACTCACGCAATACTTGTGGTTACGGAGTTTTAATCGGACACAGAGAAAGATAGGGGCTTATAGTTTTGCCCCACAACTTTTTACCTCAAGGGTAATGTCAACAATAATAATTCATGCTCTCCCACATCCAATTAGATATGTATAGCATGTTCTTTACAACATACTGGGCTTGCCAAAGGATAAAATGAAAAAGGAAAGGTGAAGATCACCGTGACTCTTGCATAAGGTAGAAGATAATAATAAAAGATATGCCCTTCGCAGAGGGAAGCAGAGGTTGCCATGCGCTTTTTATGGTTGGATGCACAAAATCTTAATGCAAAAGAACGTCACTTTATATTGCCCCTTGTATGTGGAACTTTATTATGCAGTCCGTCGCTTTTATTACTTCCACAACAAGTTCGTACAAAGCTTATTTTCTCTGCACTAATAAGTCATGCATATTTAGAGAGCAATTTTTATTGCTTGCACCGATGACAACTTACTTGAAGGATCTTACTCAATCCATAGGTAGATATGGTGGACTCTCATGGCTAAACTGGTTTAGGGGTATTTGGAAGCACAAGTAGTATCTCTACTTGGTGCTGAGAATTTGGCTAGCATGAGGGGGAAAGGCAAGCTCAACATGTTAGAGGACCCATGACAACATACTTTATCTCAGATACAAGAAAACATAACTCATTATGTTGTCTTCCTTGTCCAACATCAACTCTTTAGCATGTCATATTTTAATGAGTGCTCCCAATCATAAAAGATGTCAATGATAATATATCTATATGTGAAAACTCTCTTTCTTTATTACTTCCTATTTATTCAACGATGACCAAAGCTATATTTGCCAACTCCCAACAACTTTTAATCATCATACACTTTCTAAGTGAAGTCATTACTTTCAATAAGATCAATATGAACTTCTTTGTTTCTTTTTATTCTTTTTCTTTTATTCACCCAAGATCATGGCAAAATAATCAAGCCCTTGACTCAACACTAATCTTTATTATATATAGCTCACGGACTCTATTACATAGAGGGATCATAAAGCAAAACTTCAAAACTAGATCATGCCATAGACTTTATTCTACTAGATCAAGATACTACTAATAGGATCAAACTAAGAAAAACGGTAAAGATAGGAGTTGTGATGGTGATACGATACCGGGGCACCTCCCCCAAGCTTGGCAGTTGCCAAGGGGAGTGCCCATACCCATGTGATTATGTCTCCTTCTTTGTCGGTGATGGTGGAGGTGATGGATAGTTGCACATCGAGCGTAAGAGGTCCTCCAGCTTGCGGATAATGCCCTTGAGTGCAACAATATGCTCCTTCAACAAAATATTTTCACTTGTGAGATACTTTTTTTGAATACGAGCTAACTCAATCATCTTGAAAGCTTCGATTTCAGTTGGGGTGAGAAAGTTGTGATCAAGCTGGAGGGTATCTTCTGCTGCCGGAGCTTGGTCCTCCATGGCCTCCTTGATCCTTTCATCCTTTTTGACCTCCATAGGTTCTTCCCTCTTCAGCTCTATCTTCATTAGCCAAGCATCTTTGTCAACATTGTCGGAGGAGGGGGACGACATGATGCCTGGCCTTAACAACCCTGACAGAAAACAGATCGAAACAAGAACAGAGGATAATTGCGTGATACGGGAGTCAAAACCTTCGGGAGAATATATAATGAATTTTTACCAACCAAAATACGTATCATGCAAGAAAACGGAGTCCGGAGGGCACATGAGGTGCTCATGAGGTAGGGGGGCGCGCCCAGGGGGGTAGGGTGCGCCCTCCACCCTCGTGAAGGCCTCGTGTCCTTCCCGGACTGCCACTTATTTTTCTATTTTTCTAAATTTTCCAAAATGGAGAAATATTGCCTTAAAAATTGTTTCGGAGTCGGTTTACTTACCGTACCACATACCTATTCCTTTCGAGTCCGAAATGGTCCGAAAGTGTCCCTTATGTATTCCTCCGGGTTACGGTTTCAATAATATTGGTTTCAACATTTATGGGATTACCGAGATATAATGTTTGATTCTTTGATCGCTTACCACCTTGGATTTGTGCCTTGAAGTTGTTGATTTTATGGCACCGAACGATAGACCTCCTCGATAACGTAGGGACCTTCCCATTTAGAGAGAAGTTTTCCTGCAAAAAATCTTAAACGAGAGTTGTATAGCAATACATAATCACCTACATTAAACTCACACTTTTGTATCCTTTTGTCATGCCATCTTTTAACTTTTTCTTTAAATAAGTTAGTGTCGGTGTCAAAACCGGCGGATCTCGGGTAGGGGGTCCCGAACTGTGCGTCTAGGCGGATGGTAACAGGAGACAAGGGACACGATGTTTTACCTGTGTTCGGGCCCTCTTGATGGAGGTAAAACCCCACGCCCTGCTAGATTAATATTGATGATGTGTGTTACAAGAGTGGATCTACCATGAGATCAAAGAGGCTAGACCCTAGAAGCTAGCCTATGGTATGATTGTTGTTCGATCCTACGGACTAAAACCCTCCGGTTTATATAGACACGAGATAGGGTTAGGGTTACAGAGTCGGTTACAATGGTAGGAGATCTACATATCCGTATCGCCAAGCTTGCCTTCCACGCCAAGGAAAGTCCCATCCGGACACGGGACGAAGTCTTCAATCTTGTATCTTCATAGTCTTGGAGTCCAGCCGATGATGATAGTTCGGCTATCCGGACACCCCCTAGTCCGGAACTCCCTCAGTAGCCCCTGAACCAGGCTTCAATGACGACGAGTCCGGCGCGCATGTTGTCTTCGGCATTGCAAGGCGGGTTCTTCCTCCGAATAATTTATAGAAGATTGTGAACACCAGGATAGTGTCCGGCTCTGCAAAAATAAATTCCACATACCACCGTAGAGAGAATAATATTACACAAGATCAATCTGCCGACGTATTTTGTGGCGTGACGTCGCACCACTACCAAGCCTTTACTCAAATTGTTTTTATTGTTCCACCTCAGCGCGTTTAGCGAAGCGGTTTCCTTGGCACGTCTTGTCGAAGCAGAGATCGTGTTCCCCTTATTCCGGGATTCCCATCAATACGGACGTGGGTAACCCAACCGTGCCATTGATTGTGACGCTTGGGGGATAAGCGAGTTTTACCAGGCCAGTGGGGACACATGTTTTTGTCCGCCCATATAAGGGGATAAAGATCCAACCCTTTAACCTGCGCCTTCTTCCTCCTTGGCTCATCCATCTTTGCGAACTCGAGCTCCAGCGCCCAAGTCCGTACTTCTCACCTCAACCTTCTCCAACTATGTCCGGAGCGGGAGGCAAGTGGATGGCCTCCTCCGTCACGGAGGGGCAGATCCAGAAGCTGCGCGACGCCGGATATTTGTCCAGCAACATCGCGCATCGGCTCCCCGACGAGGGAGAGCTCGTCCCCAACCCTAGGCCCCATGAGAGGGTAGTATTTCTTCCCCATTTCCTCCGCGGACTGGGCTTCCCGCTTCATCCCTTTGTCCGGGGGCTCATGTTCTACTACGGCCTAGATTTCCATGATCTGGCCCCGAACTTCATCCTCAACATCTCGGCGTTTATCGTCGGTGTGAGGCATTCCTCCGCATCCAGCCCCACTTCGCTTGTGGCTCAAGACCTTCAAATGTCAAGCGAAGGTTGTGAAGGGCGCCAAGCGGAGTGCGGAGGCGCCATGGTGGGCAGGATGTCCCACGTTACGTGGCTGGAGGGCACTTTCGTGGAAACCATCAAGGGGTGGCAATCGGGGTGGTTCTACATCACCGAGCCGCGTGACCCTGATTGGGCAGCGACCCCTGAATTCAGATCTGGCATCCCCACACGGCTCACCTCCTAGAAAGAGAGTGGCCGAATTTGGGGGGATTTGGAGGAGCTGACCGGACTCCAAGCCTGTATCCAGAAGCTGGTGGACAAGAAGCTCAAGCTTGTCAATGTAGTCCAGGTCATGCTCATCCGCCGATTCTCCCGTGCAGCGACGGGCTTTAATATGTGGGAGTTTGATCCGCGCAGCACTGACCTGAGCGGGCTCTTGACACTACGCACGAAGATGTCCGGAAGGTGCTGTTCAAGGGCGCCTAAGCCCGCATCCGCCATCAAGATCGCGGATTCTGCCGCAGCGTCCAGTGACGAGGTAAGTGATTTCACCACTTGTTTTCCATAGTTTGGCTCTATGCGGGATCTAAACTCCCTTTACCTTTGACAGGAATGGCTGGCGAAGGCCAAACAGATTACCTGTCCGGCCCCATTGCCAGAGGACCCAGCGGACGCCCGCCTAACGGGGCTGCTGGCTCCGGCACCCCACGTGGTGCCGGAGAAGAAGGCCAAGAAGACGGCCACGGGGACTCGGAAGAGTTCCCGTTTTCAGGTGCTATCGGATGATGAATCCGAGGCGGACTCCTCCCACCAAGGCGAGGAGGAGAAGAAGAAAGCCTCTCCCCCAGCGGGAGGAGGGAAGAAAAGGAAGGCCCCCCCAACAAGGGAGGCCGAAGGGTCCAAGAAGGAAAAACTCTTCCCCGGACTGCTCCGCCAACGCTTGATGGCGACGACAAGGATCTGGCCTCCAAGGGCGAAGCCTGGCGAGATCGTAAGTATCCGGACTCGAATAACTTCAAGGTTTTTATTTTCGCCACATAATGTCTTTCTAATGCCGCATACAACCCCGCAGTCCGCCCGAGGATGATCTTCCCGCTTGCCGGCGGGTCCTTGGGTGCGCCGGATATGGATTCCTTCCGACTGCCTCCACCCCCGTGCCATGGACGACGCCGAGGTGGGATCCCGAAAAGGACCCACCAGGAGGAGGAGGCCTGGAGGTGTCACGGGACACCCTCCCGGACTGTGCACGGACTCAGCCCGGAGGCCACAAGTGGCTCGAGTCCGTGGCGACCCTTCGTAAGAAGGGCAAGACCGAGATGCCGGCTGCCTCCGCCCAACCGGAGGTGCCGGATATTTGCTGGAGGCGCCAACGGCGCCCATTGAAGAGGAACACCGCCTTGTTATGAGTGCGGTGATTCAGAAGGTTCAGCTCGCCAAGAGCGGGCTGACCGAAGCCTGCAGTAGCCTTATAATAGGCTTTGAGGTAAGAATTTCAATATATGTAAAATGGTACTGCATAGATAGTAGCCCCTGATGCTTGGTTCGGTGTTCGGAAAGAAAAGCCGGACTGAGGATCTTTAGAAAGATAAACGCAGGAGTCATGAAAAATATGTCAATATGGGATTTGCAGGCTGTGCTGCTGACCTCCGCCGCACTGACTGTGGAGGTCAATAATTTGAAGAAAAACCTCGAGCGGTCCTTGAACGAGCTCGGTCATGCCAAGAAGCAGCTCGAGGAAAAAGAAGGTGAGTAATACCTTATGAAAATTGTACCTTACAGAAAAGGATTTGGTTGCAAGAAAAATGACAAGGATAACGTGGGTATTGTAGGGGCCACTAATGAGGTGGCGACCCTGAAGGAGGCGGTGGCCACAGCCGAACGCAATGCGGCCGCGGAGCGCACCGAGCGAGAGAAGCAGGAGGTGCGGGTGGCGGAGGTACAGCAAGAGCTCCAGGATCTTGTGAAAAAACATGAGAGCTTGGAGCGTGACTCGAAGACTCGAGAGTCCGAGCTTGCAACGGCTCTTGAGAGTGCCAAAGCCGCTAAGGCCAAGCCTACAAGGCCCTCCAGAGATTGAGGCGGTGAAGAAAATAGCAGCGGTAAGGCATTTTTCATGCAAAGTAAGCATGTGAGTGTTAATTACCTGTTGCTTACCCGAATTCGAACTCTCCCGGGGGGCGTTCGCAGATCTTCCTCGCAGCGTGTCCGATGCTGCCGCATTCTACCGGGCCGAGGAGGGAGCTCGACGGAGAAGGTCTTCGGTCTCAAGATCTTGAGGCCGGACATCCAGTGCCCCTTAGCGACCAGCTGAAGCAGCTGGTCGAGCTCCATAAGGCGGCCGAACAGGCCATGAAGGGCCTCATAGTTAGGCTGTGGCCTAAGGAGGCCATGCCTGGGAGCTACTTCAGCCTGGTGCGGCGGCTGATGGATGCGTGCCCGTGGGTTGAAGTGATCAAGCATTCCGCTTGTATTGAGGGTGCCCGTCGGGCCCTTGCCCGCGCAAAGGTGCACTGGGGCAAGATGGATGCCCAGAAGCTTGTGACGGACCCGCCACCAGAGGGCAAGGAGCATCGCACGCCCGAGATGTATTATAAGAGTGTGCTGAAGGGCGCCCGCACTATTGCGGGTGAGTGCTCCAAAGATGTAATATTTGAGTAGACTCGCATTTTGTTATCCTGTGCGCTGAAAACTTAGTTCATATGCGCTAAGCAACGCTTGTTAATTTAAAATATTACCTTCTGTGCGGTTGTTTATCAAATCTGAGAGATGGCAAGTCGTCGGCTTCAGCCCCCATGCCACGAGTGCTGGGGTGTTCGGGATAAACTTGAGCGCTCTTGTTCCCATTTTGGGTCCATCTAGGAGGCGCCAACACAGCGTAACAAGGCAACCGGACTTATAATGCTTGAACACTCTCACTTAGCCATAGAATTCTATAATTTTAAATTTCGGCGAAGCCCCTAGTCTTCGGAAGGCCGAATTTGGGGCGCTATCCACGCCTTGGCCGGACAGTATCCGACTCCTCGCTCTAAGCGGCATAAGTCTTTAAGGACTCGCAAAAAACCTCTCGAACAGAGACCGGTCTCTCGCCTCACCATGACGGTTAGTTTTAGCTTTCTCCACTGAGGCGTTAACCCAGCCGAACTGGGGCGGAATCGCAGTGGTTCTCCTGGTGCTACCTTAGCCGATATAACGGAACGTAAGGTACCAAAACACGGGAGCCGGGCAAACCCAACTATTGACCAAAGACATGATTCGGAGCCGATGCATATAGTGCTATAAGTTCGGGGTGCCGCACTTGTGAAAGTGTTCGGACTCATCATACCATAATGCGGGAACATAAGCCCCTGGTGTATATTAGCCGCACCAAAGTGTACGGATGCAACATGTCGTGAATGAACATATGTATGAAAAAGAAATGCAATTATAAGCAAAAAGGTGCTGCATTGTTTTATTCAATAAGTGCTGCTACGAATGCAGAACGATACAAATAGTACGATAAGCAAGGTATGGAACTATTAAACATGTCCCCCTCCAGGGGTAGGCTGCAGATTGGTGTATGAAAATGCTCGTAATGGAGACCACCTGTATATTCGTTGTAGCCTTTATCCTTTCCTGGCTGTTGCATCGTGAGTTCGGCAGGTCTGCTACCGGACAGGGCTTCTGACAAATGGAGTCCTGTGGGTAAAAAGTAAAAGGTAAAAGGAAAAGAAAAAGGAACGACACACTTGAGAGCCCCTCATGTGGTTGAGCCGCAGTCTGGGTGTATTGTGGTCGTGCCCCCCTCCCCATGCCCATGGTATCTTCAGAGCGTAATGGTGTACGCGAAGGACCTGCTTTGACGTTTCGCAGGAGCTGGGGTTGGGACCGCATGCACTGGCGTGCTCGAACGTGCTGTGGTCTTGTTGTAAGTTACTCCGGGCGCGCTTGGCTGTGTCCGGCCGCTTAACGGCTGGACTTGAGAATTGCCTTAAGAGGCTGCATTGCACTTCTGCCGCGAGAGCCGTTGTATGTTCCTCCGTGCGGAGAGAACGTTCAGTGTTTCCGTTGACCGTGATGACTCCTCGAGGGCCTGGCATCTTGAGCTTGAGGTATGCGTAGTGCGGCACCGCGTTGAACTTTGCAAACGCGGTACGTCCGAGCAAGGCATGATTGCCGCATGAACGGGACTATGTCGAAGATTAACTCCTCGCTTCGGAAGTTATCCGGGGATCCGAAGACCACTTCCAGTGTAATTGAGCCTGTACAATTGGCTTTACACTGGTATGACGCCTTTAAAGGTCGTTTTGGTAGGTTTAATCCTTGAGGGTCTATGCCCATTTTGCGCACTTTATCCTGGTAAAGCAGGTTCAGGCTGCTGCCGCCGTCCATCAGGACTCTGTTTAGGTGAAATCCATCGACGATTGGGTCTAAGACCAGTGCGGCGAATCCTCCGTGGCGGATGCTGGTGGGGTGGTCCCTTCGGTCAAAAGTGATCGGGCGGGAGGACCATGGATTGAACTTGGGCAACTGGCTCCATCGCAGAGACATCCTCGAGTGCACGCTCGCTCCCTTTTGGGTATGTGCGTTATGATATCATGTTCACCGTCCGCACTGTGGGGGAAACCCTTCGTCCTCTATTGTTCGGGCGGTTGGGTCTCGCCTCGCCATCGCTATGCAGCCCCTTGTCATTGTTTTCGCAATTAACTTGCTGCGCCTGTTGAATACCCAACAGTCCCCTGTTGGTGTGGTTAGCTGGCTTTTTGGGGTGCCGTATCCGCACAAGCGGTTGAGTATTCGGTCCAAATTGGACGGACCCGGAGTAGTTCTTTTGAATGGCTTTTTCCGCTGACCGGGTTTAGAGCCTCTGAATCCGACATTGACTGCCGTATCCTCAATATTGTCGCCGTTAATGCGGCGTTTGTTTTTGTTACGACGCGGCCTGCCATTTCGGTCCTTGAAGTCCGGACTGCCAGAATTTTTGCTGAGGTTGTTGCTGCGTGCTAGCCAGCTGTCCTCACCCGCGCAGAAGCGGGTCATGAGTGATGTGAGGGCTGCCATGGATTTCGGCTTTTCCTGTCCTAGGTGCCGGGCAAGCCACTCGTCACGGATGTTATGCTTGAAGGCCGCGAGGGCCTCCGCATCCGGACAGTCGATGATTTGGTTTTTCTTGGTTAGGAACCGTGTCCAGAATTGTCTGGCCGATTCGTCTGGCTGCTGAATTATGTGGCTTAGGTCATCAGCGCCTGGTGGTCGCACATAAGTGCCCCGGAAGTTATCGAGGAATGCGGCTTCCGTGTCCTCCCAGCTCCCAATTGACTCTCCGGCAAGCTGTTGAGCCAATGCCGGGCTGGTCCTTTAAGCTTGAGGGGAGATATTTGATGGCGTGAAGATCGCCACCGCGGGCCATGTGGATGTGAAGGAGATAGTCTTCGATCCAAACCGCTGGGTCTGTTGTGCCATCATAGGATTCAATATTGACGGGTTTAAACCCTTCGGGATTTGATGATCCATTACTCGCTCGTGAAGCATAGTGGGTGTGCGGCGCCCCAGATCGGGCGATATCACGATGGAGCTCAAAAGAGCTTGGTCTGTTTTGTTCGGCCCGGCGGACTTATCAGGTCCGCGCGACGGTTGTCGCCACGCACCATGGGCGCCCACGCGATCCATAGATCGATCTTGATTGTCTTGCCTTGTCCTCCAATATATCTCGCAGGTCGGGAGCGCCCCTTTGGCCGTGTGCTTTTGAGCGATGCCGGGCACGGTTCTAGTGAAGGGCCTAGGGGCCTCTCCGTCATGACCACGGGTGGTCGGTCACCGTATTGTCTCCTGGTGATGCGGGTTCGTAAGCCTCCTCCTCTAATCGGGGAGCAGCTTGCGCTTAGGGTAGCTTTTGAGGGCGTTCGAGCTCATGATCTTCGCCGCGAGGACTTCAGTCCATCCGTCGGCTAGCAGATCCTGATCAGCTCTAAGCTATTGCTGCTTTTTCTTGAGGCTGTTCGCCGTGGCTATAAGCCCGCGCCTAAAACGCTCTTGTTCGACGGGATCCTCGAGCACGACGAATTCATCGTCGCCGAGGCTTGCTTCGTCTCCGGAGGGAGTCATATAATCCTCTACCTCTTCTTCGCCGCTCTCTCGTGAGGGCTGGCGTCTCCATCCTCCCCGTTTGGATCTTGCTGGAGTGGATTGTCTTCGCACCGTCCGGTGTATTGTTATCTCCGTGCCGGAATCTTCATTCTTGCTGTGGTGGATTTAGAGCGGCGCGACGACGCCGGCGCTTTGGTTGCTTCTTGGAGGGTCATCCTCCGTTGTTCCATCGCCGCTCCCATCTTTTGGGATGTCCACCATGTATATGTTGTATGACGAGGTGGCCTTCAAAGGTGCCTCGTAGGCGCTGGTCTTGGTCGTCTCCGCATCGCCGTCCATACCGTCGATGTCTTCGGAGTCGTAGTCTAGCATGTCGGTCAGATCGTCGACAGCGGCTACCAAGTGGGTGGTGGGTGGGCGTTGAATTTCTTCGTCGTCCGCATCCCAACCTTCCTGACCGAAATCCGGCCAGGGATCTCCGGATAAAGAGAGAGATTTTAGTGAATTCAGGATGTCGCCAAAGGGCGAGTGCTGAAAGATGTCCGCGGCGGTGAACTCCATGACGGGCGCCCAATCGGATTCGATTGGCAGGAGCGCGGGGGGTTCGGAGTCCGGAGAGGAGTCCGGCACCCTGGAGTCGAGGTCTTCGCAAAGGACAGAGATAGAGTTTGGCCCGATCGCCGTAGAGATTAAAGCCCATGAGGCGGTGTCCAACCACTCGTCCTCGATCGGGGAATCCGGCTCCGGATTAAGGGTCGGAGCGGATTCTGGTGCGGCCTCGAGGGCACTGTTCGGCTGCAGAGCTAGATCATGCCCATCGAGACAGTGCGGCGTGCTTGGCTGCGGCCCGAATCCGTCGAAGATCAAGTCTCCGCGGATATCGGCCGTGTAGTTTAAACTTCCAAATCTGACCTGACGGCCAGGGGCGTAGCTTTCAATCTGCTCCAGATGGCTGCTTAATTGGCCCGCATGCAAAGCCGCCGAACATGAAGATCTGTCCGGGAGAAAAGTCTCACCCGGACGCGTCGTTGTTGATGATCGAAGGAGCCATCGAGCCTATCGGTGACGATACGGAGGAACTCTCAATGAAAGCACCAATGTAGGTGTCAAAACCGCGGATCTCGGGTAGGGGGTCCCGAACTGTGCGCCTAGGCGGATGGTAACAGGAGGCAAGGGACACGATGTTTTACCTGTGTTGGGCCCTCTTGATGGAGGTAAAACCCTACGTCCTGCTAGATTAATATTGATGATGTGTGTTACAAGAGTGGATCTACCACGAGATCAAAGAGGCTAGACCCTAGAAGCTAGCCTATGGTATGATTGTTGTTCGTCCTACGGACTAAAACCCTCCGGTTTATATAGACACCGGATAGGGTTAGGGTTACACAGAGTCGGTTACAATGGTAGGAGATCTACATATCCGTATCGCCAAGCTTGCCTTCCACGCCAAGGAAAGTCCCATACGGACACGGGATGAAGTCTTCAATCTTGTATCTTCATAGTCTTGGAGTCCGGCCGATGATGATAGTTCGGCTATCCGGACACCCCCTAGTCCGGAACTCCCTCACTTAGCATCTTCATAAGCTTGAGTTCTCCATTCATCAAGTGAACTAATATCAAATAACCTCTTCTCACCGGCAAGTTTGAAATCATAGTTGAGCTCTTTAATAGCCCAATATGCCTTATGTTCTAGTTCGAGAGGTAAGTGACATGCTTTTCCATAAACCATTTTATACGGAGACATACCCATAGGATTCTTATATGCAGTTCTATAGGCCCATAATGCATCATCAAGTTTCTTGGACCAATTCTTTCTAGACCTATTAACAGTCTTTTGCAAAATTAATTTGAGCTCTCTATTACTCAATTCTACTTGACCACTAGACTGTGGGTGATAAGGAGATGCAATTCTATGATTAACGTCATATTTAGCAAGCATTTTACGGAAAGCACCATGAATAAAGTGTGAAACACCATCAGTCATTAAATATCTAGGGACTCCAAACCTCGGAAAAATAACTTCCTTAAGCATTTTAATAGAGGTATTGTGATCAGCACTACTAGTTGGAATAGCTTCTACCCACTTAGTAACGTAATCAACAGCAACCAGAATATGCGTATATCCATTAGAGGCAGGAAAAGGTCCCATATAATCAAAGCCCCAGACATCAAATGGTTCAATAACAAGTGAATAATTCATAGGCATTTCTTGACGTCTACTAATATTACCAATTCTTTGACATTCATCACAAGACAAAACAAACTTACATGCATCCTTGAAGAGAGTAGGCCAATAAAAACCGGATTGCAATACCTTATGTGCAGTTCTATCTCCAGCGTGGTGTCCTCCATAAGCTTCGGAGTGACACTTGCGTAGGATCTGTTCCTGTTCATGCTCAGGCACACAACGTCTAATAACACCATCTACTCCTTCTTTATAAAGATGTGGGTCATCCCAAAAGTAATGTCGCAAATCATAAAAGAACTTTTTCTTTTGTTGGTATGTGAAGCTAGGTGGTATAAATTTAGCAACAATATAATTAGCATAATCAGCATACCATGGAGTGCTACGAGAAGTGCTTATGACATTCAATTGTTCATCAGGAAAGCTATCATCAATAGGTAGTGGGTCATCAAGAACATTCTCTAACCTAGATAAGTTGTCTGCAACGGGGTTCTCAGCTCCCTTTCTATCAACAATATGCAAATCAAATTCTTGCAGCAAGAGAACCCATCTGATAAGCCTAGGTTTAGCATCTTTATTTTCCATAAGATATTTAATAGCAGCATGTTCAGTGTGAATAGTTACTTTAGAATCAACAATATAGGGTCTGAATTTATCACAAGAAAATACAACTGCTAAAAGTTCCTTTTCGGTAGTAGCATAATTTCTTTGAGCATTGTCTAGAGTCTTACTAGCATAATGGATAATATTTAATTTCTTATCAACTCTTTGCCCTAGAACAGCACCTACAACATAATCACTAGCATCACACATAATTTCAAAGGGTAAATTCCAATCAAGTGGCTGAACAACAGGTGCTGAGACTAATGCTTTCTTAAGTATTTCAAATGCTTCTACACAATCATCACCAAAGACAAATGGTACATCTTTTTGTAATAAATTAGTCAGAGGCCGAGAGATTTTTGAGAACTCCTTAATGAACCTCCTATAAAATCCGGCGTGACCAAGGAAACTTCTTATACCTTTGATGTCCTTGGGACATGGCATCTTTTCAATAGCATCAACTTTGGCTTTATCAACTTCAATACCTCTTTCAGAAACTTTGTGTCCCAAGACAATACCTTCATTAACCATAAAGTGGCACTTTGCCCAATTCAAGACAAGATTATTTTCTTCACATCTCTGCAAAATTCGATCAAGATTGCTCAAGCAATCATCAAAAGAGGAACCATAGACGGAAAAGTCGTCCATGAAAACCTCACAAATCTTTTCACAAAAATCAGAGAATATAGCCATCATGCATCTTTGAAAGGTAGCAGGTGCATTACATAAACCAAAAGGCATACGCCTATAAGCAAAAGTACCAAAAGGGCATGTAAAAGTAGTCTTTGATTGATCTTTAGCCGATTACATGTATTTGAGAGAAACCAGAATAACCATCTAGAAAGCAATAATGTGTATGTTTGCATAATCTTTCTAGCATTTGATCAATAAAAGGTAAGGGGTAATGATCTTTATTAGTGGCTTTATTTAATTTGCGTAAATCAATTACCATCCTATAACCTGTGATAATTCTTTGAGGAATCAATTCATCTTTATCATTAGGGACAACAGTAATACCTCCCTTCTTAGGGACACAATGGATAGGACTTACCCACTGACTATCAGCAACGGGATAAATTATACCTGCCTCCAGAAGCTTGAGTATTTCTTTTCTTACCACTTCTTTCATTTTAGGATTCAAATGTCGTTGAGGATCACGAACTGTTTTGGCATCCGCTTCCAAATTTATTTTATGCTGACATAGAGTGGGACTAATGCCCTTAAGATCATCAAGAGTATATCCAATAGCGGCATGGTGCTTCTTCAGATTTTTCAATAATCTTTCTTCTTCATGCTCTGAAAGGTTAGCACTAATAATAACAGGATATATTTTCTTTTCATCAAGATAAGCATATTTAAGATTATCAGGCAACGGTTTAAGCTCAAACACGGGATCACCCTTGGGTGGAGGAGGATCCCCTAGGATTTCAATCGGCAAATTTTGTTGCAGAATAGTTCCTGTTTAAAGAATACTTCATCTATTTCCCTTCTTTCATTCATGAACATCTCATTTTCATGGTCTAGCAAATAGTGTTCTAAAGGATCACTAGGAGGTACGACAATAGAAGAAAGACCAATAATTTCATCCTTACTAGGCAATTCTTCCTCACGATGTTGTTTACTGAATTTAGAGAAATTAAACTCATGAACCATATCATCCAAGCCAATAGTAACAACATTATTTTTGCAATCTATCCTAGCATTAACAGTATTCAAGAAGGGTATACCAAATATAATGGGACAAAAGCTATCTTGTGGAGAACCAAGAACAAGAAAATCAGTGGGATATTTGGTTTTTCCACACAAGACTTCAACATCTCTAACAATTCCCATTACAGATATAGTATCTCTATTGGCAAGTTTAATTGTAACATCAATATCTTCTAACTCAGCAGGTGCAATATCATGCATAATTTCTTTATATAAGCCAATGGGTATAACACTGGCACTATCACCCATATCACATAAGCCATGATAACAATGATCTCCTATTTTAACAGAAATAACAGGCACGCCTACCACGGGTCTATGTTTATCTTTAGCACAAGGTTTAGCAATTCTAGCAGTTTCACCACAGAATTGAATAACATGCCCATCAATATTATCAGACAAGAGATCTTTAACAATAGCAATATTAGGTTCTACTTTGACTTGCTCAGGAGGTGTATAAGTTCTAATATTGCTTTTACGAACAACATTTGAAGCTTTGGCATGATCCTTTACTCTAACAGGGAAAGGTGGTTTCTCAACATAAGAGGTAGGAACAATAGGATCATTATAAGTGACAGTCTTTTCTTCAACTTTAATAGGTGCAGCTACTTTTACTTCTATGGGAGGATGATATTTAAACCACTTCTCCTTAGGGAGATCAACATAAGTAGCAAAAGATTCACAGAAAGAAGCTACTATCTCAGAGTCAAGTCCATATTTAGTGCTAAACTTACGGAAAATATCGGTATCCATAAAAGATTTAACACAATCAAACTTAGGCGTCATACCCGACCCCTTACCTTCGTTGAGGTCCCAATCTTCAGAGTTGCGTTTAATTCTATCCAATAAATTCCATTTAAATTCAATAGTCTTCATCATAAAAGAGCCAACACAAGAAGTATCGAGCATGGTGCGATTGTTATCAGAAAGCCGAGCATAAAAATTCTGAAGAATTGCCACTCTTGAGAGCTCATGATTGGGGCATGAATATAACATTGATTTAAGCCTCCCCCAAGCTTGAGCGATGCTTTCTCCTTCGCGAGGCCAAAAATTATATATATAATTGCGATCACGATGAACAAGATGCATAGGGTAATACTTTTGATGAAATTCCAATTTCAATCTTTTATAGTTCCATGATCTCGTATCATCACATAGCCTATACCATGTCAATGCGTCTTCCTTCAAAGATAAAGGGAAGACCTTCTTCTTAACAACATCATCGGGTATACCTGCAAGCTTAAATAATCCACAAACTTCATCCACATAGAGTAGATGTTCATCAGGATGCTTTGTTCCATCTCCTGTAAAAGTATTAGCCAGCAGTTTTTCCATCATACCCGAAGGAACCTCAAAAGGAGTTTCATTTTCAATAGGTTCAGTAGGTTGAGGAGCAACTCTTTGCTCTACTGGACGGGGTGAAGATATCCTGAACAAGCCCCTCAGAGAATTACTTTCCATAGTAACAAGTGACAGAAAATTTCAGCACACTCTATAAATTTTTTCTTACCAAATTCCACTTACCAAAGGCGCTACACTCCCCGGCAATGGCTCCAGAAAAGAGTCTTGATGACCCACAAGTATAGGGGATCTATCGTAGTCCTTTCGATAATTAAGAGTGTCGAACCCAACGAGGAGCAGAAGGAAATGATAAGCGGTTTTCAGCAAGGTATTCTCTGCAAGTACTGAAACAAGTGGTAACAGATAGTTTTGTGATAAGATAAATTGTAACGAGCAACAAGTAACAAAGGTAAATAAAGTGCAGCAAGGTGGCCCAATCCTTTTTGTAGCAAAGGACAAGCCTAGACAAACTCTTATAATAGGAAAAGCGCTCCCGAGGACACATGGGATTATCGTCAAGCTAGTTTTCATCACGTTCATATGATTCGTGTTCGGTACTTTGATAATTTGATATGTGGGTGGACCGGTGCTTGGGTGTTGTTATTACTTGAACAAACATCCCACTTATGATTAACCTCTATTGCAAGCATCCGCAACTACAACAAAAGTATTAAGGTAAACCTAACCATAGCATGAAACATATGGATCCAAATCAGCCCTTACGAAGCAACGCATAAACAAGGGTTTAAGCTTCGTCACTCTAGCAACCCATCATCTACTTATTACTTCCCAATGCCTTCCTCTAGGCCCAAATAATGGTGAAGTGTTATGTAGTCGACGTTCACATAACACCACTAGAGGCTAGACAACATACATCTCATCAAAATATCGAACGAATACCAAATTCACATGACTACTAATAGCAAGACTTCTCCCGTGTCCACAAGAACAAACGTAGCTACTCACAAAGCATATTCATGTTCATAATCAGAGGGGTAATAATATGCATAATGGATCTGAACATATGATCTTCCACCAAGTAAACCAACTAGCATCAACTACAAGGAATAATCAACACTACTAGCAACCTACTAGCACCAATCCCGGACTTGGAGACAAGAATTGGATACAAGAGATGAACTAGGGTTTGGAGATGAGATGGTGCTGGTGAAGATGTTGATGGAGATTGCCCTCTCCCGATGGGAGGAGCGCTGGTGATGATGATGGCGATGATTTCCCCCTCCCGGAGGGAAGTGTCCCTGATACGTCTCCAACGTATATATAATTTTTGATTGCTCCATGCTATATTATCTACTGTTTTAGGCAATATTGGGCTTTATTATCCACTTTTATATTATTTTTGGGACTAACCTATTAACCGAAGGCCCATCCCAGATTTGCTGTTTTATGCCTATTTCAGTGTTTCGAATAAAAGGAATATCAAACGGAGTCAAAACGGAACGAAATCAACTAGAGAAGTTATTTTTGGAAGGAAACCCACCTGATGGACTTGGACCCCACGTCAGAAGATATGGGAGGTGCTCACGAGGGTAGGGGGTGCGCCCACCCCCCTAGGGCGCGCCCCCTGCCTCGTGGGGCCCCCGTAGCTCCACCGACGTACTCCTTTCACCCATATATACCTACATACCCTAAAACTTCCAGAACAGAGATTAGATCGGGAGTTCCGTCGCCGCAAAACCTCCAGAGCCACCAAAAATCAATCGGGACCCTGTTCCGGCACCCTGCCGGAGGGGGGGAACCCATCACCGGTGGCCATCTTCATCATCCCGGCGCTATCCATGACGAGGAGGGAGTAGTTCACCCTCGGGGCTGAGGGTATGTACCAGTAGCTATGTGTTTGATCTCTCTCTCTCGTGTTCTCTCTCGTGTTCCCTCTATGGCATGATCTTGATGTATCCCGAGCTTTGCTATTGTAGTTGGATCTTATGATGTTTCTCCCCCTCTACTCTCTTGTGATGAATTGAGTTTCCCCTTTTGAAGTTATCTTATCGGATTGAGTCTTTTATGAGAACACTTGATGTATGTCTTGTCGTGCTTATCCGTGGTGACAATGGGATATCATGTGCCACTTGATGTATGTTTTGGTGACCAACTTGCGGGTTCCGCCCATGAACCTATGCATAGGGGTTGGCACACATTCTTGATTCTCCGGAAGAAACTTTGGGGCACTCTTTGAAGTACTTTTATGTTGGTTAGATGAATCTAAGATTGTGTGATGCATATCGTATAATCATACCCACGGATACTTGAGGTGACATTAGAGTATCTAGGTGACATTAGGGTTTTGGTTGATTTGCGTCTTAAGGTGTTATTCTAGTACAAACTCTAGGGCTGTTTGTGACACTTATAGGAATAGCCCAATGGATTGATTGGAAAGAATAACTTTGAGGTGGTTTCGTACCCTACATAATCTCTTCGTTTGTTCTCCGCTATTAGTGACTTTGGAATGACTCTTTGTTGCATGTTGAGGGATTGTTATATGATCTATCTATGTTATTATTGTTGAGAGAACTTGCACTAGTGAAAGTATGAACCCTAGGCCTTGTTTCCTATCATTGAAATACCATTTACGCTCACGTTTATCACTTGTTACCTTGCTGTTTTTATTATTTCAGATTACAAAAACCTTTATCTACCATCCATAGTGCACTTGTATCACCATCTCTTTGCCGAACTAGTGCACCTATACAATTTACCATTGTATTGGGTGTGTTGGGGACACAAGAGACTCTTTGTTATTTGGTTGCAGGGTTGTTTGAGAGAGACCATCTTCATCCTACGCCTCCCACGGATTGATAAACCTTAGGTCATCCACTTGAGGGAAATTTGCTATTGTCCTACAAACCTGTGCACTTGCAGGCCCAACAACGTCTACAAGAAGAAGGTTGTGTAGTAGACATCAAGCTCTTTTCTGGCGCCGTTGCCGGGGAGGTTGGTGCTTGAAGGTATATCTTTAGATGTCGCAATCGAATCTTTTTGTTTCTTGTTTTAGCACTAGTTAGTATATAAAATAAAATTACAAAAAAATGGAATTGAGTTTGTCTCATACGCTTCACCTTTTTAATATCTTTCATGAGTATGATGGAAAGGAAAATTGTGCCAAAGTGTTAGAGGAAGAATGCATTAGAATGTTTGGCACTAAATATTAGAATGATGAGCATGATTGCAATGTTGTTAGTATGAATTCGTTGAATATCCATGATGCTAATGATATCCAAAGCCACAAGCTTGGGGAAGCAATGTTTGATGAAAATGATATTTTTGTCCCCCAAGCTTTGATGAGCAAATTTACTATGATGAAAGCATGCCTCCTATCTATGATGATTATTGTGATGACACGTATGCTTTAAAGAGAATAATTATAACCATGAAACTTGTCATCTTGATCTTAATTTTCAATCACATGATAGTTATTTTTTTGAGTTTGCTCCCACTATTATTCATGAGAAGAAATTTGCTTACGTGGAGAGTAGTAAAATTTCTATGCTAGTAGATCATGAAAAGAATGCTTTAGGTGCTGGTTATATTGTTTAATTCATTCATGATGCTACTGAAAATTATTATGAGGGAGGAATATATGCTTGTAGGAATTGCAATAATATCAAGTTTCCTCTCTATGTGCTTAAAGTTTTGAAGTTATGCTTGTTTTACCTTCCTATGCAAGTTGAATCTTGTTCCCATAAGTTGTTTGCTCACAAAATCCCTATGCATAGGAAGTGGGTTAGACTTAAATGTGATATTCATATTCTTCATGATGCTCTCTTTATGTTTCAATTCTTATCTCTTATGTGAGCATCATTGAAATCATCATGCCTAGCTAGGGGCGTTAAACGATAGCGCTTGTTGGGAGGCAACCCAATTTTATTTTAGTTTCTTGCTTTTTGGTTCTGTTTAGGAACAAATAATCCATTTAGCTTATGTTTATATGTGGTTTTATGTTTTAATTAGTGTTTGTGCCAAGTAGAACCTTTGGGAAGACTTGGGTGAAGTCTTTATGATCATGCTGTAAAAAACAGAAACTTTAGCGCTCACGAGATTAGCTTCAACTTTTTTACTGGAGAGTGCTATTTAGTTGATTCTTTTTTCAGATGATTACTAGACAAATTACTCAGGTCTACCAATTTATTTTATAATTTTTGGAGTTCCAGAAGTTTGCGTTAGTTACATATTACTACAGACTGTTCTGTTTTTGACAGATTCTGTTTTTCGTGTGTTGTTTGCTTATTTTGATGAATCTATGGCTAGTAAAATAGTTTATAAAAAATAGAGAAGTTGTAATACAGTAGTTTTAACAACAATATAAATAAGGAATGAGTTCATTACAGTACCTTGAAGTGGTGTTTTGTCTTCTTTCGCTAACGGAGCTTACGAGTTTTCTCTTAAGTTTTGTGTTGTGAAGTTTTCAAGTTTTGGGTAAAGATTCGATGGACTATGGAATAAGGAGTGGCAAGATCCTAATCTTGGGGATGCCCAAGGCACCCCAAGGTAATATTCAAGGACAACCAAGAGCCTAAGATTGGGGATGCCCCGGGTGGCATCCCCTCTTTCGTCTTCGTTCATCGGTAACTTTACTTGGAGCTATATTTTTATTCACCACATAATATGTGTTTTGCTTGAAGCGTCATTTTATTTTCTTTAGCTTTGCTTGCTGTTTGAATAAAGTATCAAGATCTGAAATTCTTAAATGGGAGAGTCTTCATATAGTTGTATAATTATTCGACTACTCATTGATCTTCACTTATATCTTTCGGAGTAGTTTGTCATTTGCTCTAGTGCTTCACTTATATCTTTTAGAGCATGGTGGTAGTTTTATTTTGTAGAAATTAATGAACTATCATGCTTCACTTATATTATTTTGAGAGTCTTAAATAGCATGGTAATTTTCTAAAAAAAATCCTAATATGCTAAGCATACAAGATTTGTAAGAATTCTTATGAGTGTGTTGAATACTAAGAGAAGTTTGATGCTTGATGATTGTTTTGAGATATGAAGATGGTGATATTAGAGTCATGCTATTTGGGTGATTATGAATTTAAAGAATGCTTGTGTTGAAGTTAGCAAGTCCCGTAGCATGCACGTATGGTTAAAGTTGTGTAACAAATTTGAAACATGAAGTGTGCCTGGCTTGTGCATCTTTATGAGTGGCGGTCGGGGACGAGCGATGGTCTTTTCCTACCAATCTATCCCCCTAGGATCATGCGCGTAGTACTTGATTTTTGATGACTTCTAAATTTTTGCAATAAGTATATGAGTTATTTTGACTAATGTTGAGTCCATGGATTATACGCACTTTTACCTTTCCGTCTTTGCTAGCCTCTTCGGTAGTGTGCATTGTCCTTTCTCACCTTGAGAGTTGGTGCAAACTTCGCCGGTGCATCCAAACCCCGTGATATGATACGCTCTTTCACACATAAACCTCCTTATATCTTCCCCAAAACAGCCACCATACCTACCTATTATGGCATTTCCATAGCCATTCCGAGATATATTGCCATGCAACTTTCCACCGTTCCGTTCATCATCATCATGACATACCTTACTTTTGTCATATTGCCATTGCATGATCATGTAGTTGACATCGTATTTGTGGCAAAGCCACCATGCATTATTTTTCATACATGTCACTCTTGATTCATTGCACCATCCCGACATACACCGGAGGCATTCATATAGAGTCATATCTTGTTGTAGTTTCGAGTTGTAATCCTTATGTTGTAATCAATAGAAGTGTGATGATCATCATTATTAGAGCATTGCCCAAAAAAAAAAGAGAAAGGCCAAAAAGAAAAAAAAGAAAGGCCCAAAAAAAAGAAAATAAATAAAAAGGGCAATGTTACTATCCTCTTTTTCCACACTTGTGCTTCAAAGTAGCACCTTGTTCATCATGTAGTGAGTCTCATATATTGTGCTTCAAAGTAGCACCATGTTTTTCATATAGTGAGTCTCATAAATTGTCTTTTTCATACTAGTGGGAATTTTTCATTATAGAACTTGGCTTGTATATTCCTACGATGGGCTTCCTCAAATGTCCTAGGTCTTCATGAGCAAGCAAGTTGGATGCACACCCACTAGTTTTCTTTTGTTGAGCATTCATAGCTCTAGTGCATCCGTTGCATGGCAATCCCTACTCCTCATGTTGACATCAATTGATGGGCATCTCCATAGCCCGTTGGTTATCCTCGTCAATGTGAGACTTTCTCCTTTTTTTGTCTTCTCCACACGATCCCCATCATCATATTCTATTCCACCCATAGTGCTACATCCATGGCTCACGCTCATGTATTGCGTGAAGGTTGAAAAAGTTTGAGATTATTTAAGTATGAAACAATTGCTTGGCTTGTCATCGGGGGTATAGAAGTTGGGAACATCTTTGTGTGACGAAAATGAAGCATAGCCTAACTATATGATTTTGTAGGGATAAACTTTCTTTTGCCATGCTATTTTGAGAAGACATGATTACTTTGATTAGTATGCTTGAAGTATTACTATTTCTTTTATCAATATGAACGTTTGTCTTGAATCTTTCGGATCTGAATATTCATATCACAAGTAAGAATAATTACATTGAAATTACGCCAACTAGCATTCCACATCAAAAATTATCCTTTTATCATTTACCTACTCGAGGACGAGCAGGAATTAAGCTTGGGGATGCTTGATACGTCTCCAACGTATCTATAATTTTTGATTGCTCCATGCTATATTATCTACTGTTTTAGGCAATATTGGGCTTTATTATCCACTTTTATATTATTTTTGGGACTAACCTATTAACCGGAGGCCCAGCCCAGATTTGCTGTTTTATGCCTATTTCAGTGTTTCGAAAAAAAGGAATATCAAACGGAGTCAAAACAGAACGAAATCAACTGGAGAAGTTATTTTTGGAAGGAAACCCACCTGATGGACTTGGACCCCACGTCAGAAGATACGGGAGGTGCACACAAGGGTGGGGGGGCGCGCCCCCCTGCCTCGTGGGACCCCCGTAGCTCCACCGACTTACTCCTTTCACCCATATATACCTACGTACCCTAAAACTTCCAGAACAGAGATTAGGTCGGGAGTTCCGCCGCTGCAAAACCTCCAGAGCCACCAAAAACGAATCGGGACCCTGTTCCGGCACCCTGCCAGAGGGGGGAACCCATCACCGATGGCCATCTTCATCATCCCGGCGCTATCCATGACGAGGAGGGAGTAGTTCACCCTCGGGGCTGAGGGTATGTACCAGTAGCTATGTGTTTGATCTCTCTCTCTCTCTCTCTCTCTCTCTCTCGTGTTCTCTCTCGTGTTCCCTCTATGGCACGATCTTGATGTATCCCGAGCTTTGCTATTGTAGTTCGATCTTATGATGTTTCTCCCCCTCTACTCTCTTGTGATGAATTGAGTTTCCCCTTTTGAAGTTATCTTATTGGATTGAGTCTTTTATGAGAACACTTGATGTATGTCTTGCTGTGCTTATCCGTGGTGACAATGGGATATCATGTGCCACTTGATGTATGTTTTGGAGACCAACTTGCGGGTTCCGCCGATGAACCTATGCATAGGGGTTGGCACACATTCTTGATTCTCCGGAAGAAACTTTGGGGCACTCTTTGAAGTACTTTTATGTTGGTTAGATGGATCTGAGATTGTGTGATGCATATCGTATAATCATACCCACGGATACTTGAGGTGACATTGTAGTATCTAGGTGACATTAGGGTTTTGGTTGATTTGCGTCTTAAGGTGTTATTCTAGTACAAACTCTAGGGCTGTTTGTGACACTTATAGGAATAGCCCAATGGATTGATTGGAAAGAATAACTTTGAGGTGGTTTTGTACCCTACCATAATTTCTTCGTTTGTTCTCTGCTATTAGTGACTTTGGAGTGACCATTTGTTGCATGTTGAGGGATTGTTATATGATCTATCTATGTTATTATTGTTGAGAGAACTTGCACTAGTGAAAGTATGAACCCTAGGCCTTGTTTCCTATCATTGCAATACCGTTTACGCTAACGTTTATCACTTGTTACCTTGCTGTTTTTATTATTTCAGATTAAAAAAACCTTTATCTAACATCCATATTGCACTTGTATCACCATCTCTTCGCCGAACTAGTGCACCTATACAATTTACCATTGTATTGGGTGTGTTGGGGACACAAGAGACTCTTTGTTATTTGGTTGCAGGGTTGTTTGAGAGAGACCATCTTCATCCGACGCCTCCCACGGATTGATAAACCATAGGTCATCCACTTGAGGGAAATTTGCTACTGTCCTACAAACCTGTGCACTTGCAGGCCCAACAACATCTACAAGAAGAAGGTTGTGTAGTAGACATCAGTCCCCGGCAGAACAGCTCCGCCGGAGCCCTAGATTGGTTCCGCCAAGGTTCCGCCTCGTGGCGGCGGAGTCTCGTCCGAAAGGTTGCTTATGATTTTTTTCTCATCGAAGGACTTCATATGGGGGAAGATGGGCATCGGAGAGCCACCAGGGGGCCCACGAGGTAGGGGGCGCGCCCCCCACCCTCGTAAGCAGGGTGTGGGCCCCCTGGCCTTCATCTTTGATGACGATTTTTCTTTATTTCTTTTAAGATATTCCGTGGAGTTTCACGACTTTTGGAGTTGCACAGAATAGGTCTCCAATATTTGCTCCTTTTTCAACCCAGAATTCCAGCTGCCGGCATTCTCCCTCTTCATGTAAACCTTGTAAAATAAGAGAGAATAGCCATAAGTATTGTGACATAACGTAAAATAGCAACCCATAATGCAATAAATATCGATATAAAAGCATGATGCAAAATGGACGTATCACACACCGTATTCTCCTTGAACACTGAGGGGGGGAATCGTCTCGTGCCAATAAATAAATATCTGAAATCTCAATGCACACGATTAGTCCGCAAATCCATTGTGATCAATCACCAAAACCACTTAGAGAGAGACATGCCCTACCACATTTCTTTGCCTCTTGCATATCTTTCGGACTGAGATATAGAATATCCGTTTTCTTCGGAGTGGGTTTGGGCGGTGGTTCAGGAAGAGTCCAATCATTATCATTTTGCAATATATTATTTAAGAGTTCCTCATCTTGTTCAATAGTTTGTTCCCTGAAAACACAAGCATCACAACTATCTAGGTAGTCCCTAGAAGTATCGGTTAGGACATTATAGAAGATATCAAGTATTTCATTTTTCTTAAGAGGATGATCAGGCAAAGCACTAAGTAGTTGGAGAAGCGTCCCCCAAACTTGTGGGAGACTCTCTTCTTCAGTTTGCACAAAGTTAAATATTTCCTGTAAGGCAGCTTGTTTCTTATGAGTAGGAAAATAATTTCAGAGAAGTAATAAATCATATCCTAGGGACTACGCACACAACCAGGAGCAAGAGTTTTATACCATATCTTAGCATCACCCTTTAATGAGAACGAAAACAACTTAAGAATATAGTAATAACGGTTTTTACTCATGAGCAAATAGGGTGGCTATATCATTTAATTTGGTAAGATTTGCCACAACAGTTTCAGTTTCATAGCCATGGAAAGGATAAGATTCAACCAAAGTAATTAACTCTGGGTCGACGGAGAATTCATAATCCTTATCAATAATAAAGATAGGTGAAGTAGCAAACTTAGGATCATATTTCATTAGCATTCAAAGATTTTTCTTTCAACTTGCATAGTAATTTCTTAAGATCATCTATATCCTTACATGCAAGAAAATCCCTAGCAACCTCTCCTTTCATAACATAACCCTCGGGTATCTTAGACAATTCATATCTATAAGAGCTAGGTACAATAGGTGTTTCATAATTTTCAGTTTCAATGACTTCATCAATGTCAGTAATTTCATTAGTTTCAGCATTCTCAATTTCCTTAGCTCTAGCAAGTTGTTCATCAAGAAATTCACCTAGTGGCATAGTCTTATCAAGCAAAGAACTAGCATCATCATAAGTATCATTCGTAGAAGAAGTAGCATCATCAATTATTTGCGACATATTGAAATTAATAGTAGGTGGTGGTGTTGCAAGCTTACTCAAAACAGAAGGTGAATCAAGCAGAGCTAGATAATAGTTCCTTACCTCCCCTCATCTTAGAGGGAACGATCTTGGTTCAATCATCCTTAAGATCCTTCATAGTGATCAATAGATATAAATCCGAAATGAGTCAACAAATATAGCTATGCTCCCTGACAACGGCGCCAGAAAAAGGTCTTGATAATCCAGAAGTATAGGGGATCGCAATAGTTTTCAAGTGTAGATCATTCAACCCAAATTTATTGATTCTACACAAGGGGAGCCAAAGAATATTTGTAAGTATTAGCAGTTGAGTTGTTAATTCAACCACACTTGGAGACTAAATATCTGCAATGGAGTGATTAGTAGCATAGTAGTACGATAGTTTGATAGCAGTGGTAATAGTAGCAACAATAACGGTAACAATGGTAGCAGTAATTTTGTAGCAATTGTGACAGTAACCGCAACAGTAGTAACTTAGCAAAGATTAATATGTGAAAAACTCATAGGCATTGGATTGATGATGATAATTATGTTGGATGACATTCATCATGTAACAGTTATAACCTAGGACGACATAGAACTAGCTCCAATTCATCGATGTAATGTAGGCATGCATTTCGTATATAGTCATACGTACTTATGGAAAAGAAATTGCATGACATCCTTTTTCCTACCCTCCCGTGGAAGCGGAGTCCATAAGGAAACTAAGGGATATTAAGGTCTCCTTTTAATAGAGAATCATAATAAAGCATTAACACATAGTGAATACATGAACTCCTCAAATTACGGTAATCGCCGGAAAGAATCCCAATTATTGTCACCTTGGGGTAAGTGGATCATAATATGTAATAGATGCATATAACTTGCATGGTAGGATCAGGAACACAAATAAATTGGTGAAAATATAAACAGTTCAGATCTGAAAACATGACACTCGGGCCCTAGTGACAAGCATTAAGCATGGCAAAGTCATAACAACATCAGTCTCAGAACATAGTTGATACTAGGGATCAACCCCTGACAAAACTAACTTGATTACATGATAAATCTCATCAAACCCATCACCGTCCAGCAAGCCTACGAAGAGATTACTCACTCCCGACGGTAAGCATCATGAAATTGGTGATGGAGGATGGTTGATGATGACGAAGATGGAAGATCTCCCTCTCCGGAGCCCGGAACGGACTCCGGATCTGGCCTCCACATGAAGAACAGGAGGTGGCGGCGCGCTCCGTATCATGAAACGCGATGAAACTTTCTCTCTGATTTTTTTCTCAGGAAAATAGGAATTTATAGTATCCAGATTAGGGCCAGCGAAGCCTCGTGGGGCCCACTACCCACCAGGGCGCGCCCAGCCCCCCCCCTCCAGTGGGTCTTTAATTCGGTAATTTTCTTTTATTTCAAAATAAATCTCCAAAAAGTGTCGTCCAATTCCGAGAACTTTTATTTCTGCACAAAAACAACACCATAGTAGTTCTGTTGAAAACAATGTAATTCTTGTTAGTTTCATTCAAATCATGCAATAGAGTCCAAAACAAGAGCAAAAGTGTTTGGGAAAGTAGATACGACGGAGACGTATCAACCGACAAAATGAAAAATGGCTTGGGATTCCTAGGGGAAATCTACCAAGAAAGCCAAACATTAAGAAAACCGGAAAAGAAAAAAAAACAAGGCGACCACCTCCACTTCCATGGCGTGTCGGATGTGAGCGACCCCAGAACCATCTGGCGACGAGACAATTTTGTACGCGATGCACAGAGAAACACTACAGATACCCCTAACTACAGATTCCGTAGTAATTGCCATGGATTGTGTGGTTCTGCGGAAAAATAAAGGACCAGTTGAGATAGAATGGACCGGGATCGTGGTTCTAATTGCTCCGGTGTTTTGGTGCTAGCGCGGAGGGCGTCGACCAACGACATCTATCCCGACGGTCCAGGGGACAAGTCGCTGATGGCACCAAGTTTGGATACAATTTTTTAGAGAAATTTGGATTGGTTTGGTTTTTTATGGACATTTGGATTGGTTTAGGTGAAAAATACAAAACAAAATGAAACAAGGTGAAAAATAAATGGAGTTTGTGTATTGGTTTGGACTCTAAGATGGGCCATCTATTTTATCAGATGGATTGGACGGCCTTTAAATTTGCGGAATAATTAGGTCAAATGAAGGCTCAGGGGCCCCACATGGGCAGGTAGCGCAACCACCCCCTGACCGTACCATGCATCCACGTGGTTGTCATGTGGGTCACCTTGATCTCTTCCGAAGCTTCTAGGGTCTTCCGTTGTCTAGAAAAAAATCATCAAAAAATTGGCATCGTATTTGGACCTTCCTAGATATGGATTTTTTGCGAAACCAAACACAAGAACTATCACTGGGCACTAAATTAATAAGTTAGTCCATACAAATATTATAAAATGATATAAAAGGCATATAAAAGTGATAATATAACACTCAAGCTTCTTTGACGTATATAGATACATTGAAGACGTATCAGTATCCTCAAGCTTACTTCCTGCTCGTTCTCAAGATCACAAGCTCGTGACCCCCTACCCGAGATCTGCCGGATTCGACTCCGTCAGTTGATGCAATGTGATGTTCAAATATGCAATTTAATATGTAGCGGATTTCCTCCGATATAGTAATAAAAGGTACACACTAACATGAACATGAGAAGGGAGTCATGGAAGAACTGGCCACGACGATGGAGTTAACAACCAAGACCGAAATCAGGAGATGAACTAAGAACGATGACCAATCGCAGGAGTGCGCATCGACATTAACATTATGATCTCACATGCCAAGAAGGGTATAGTATAAGAACAAGGGGTGGAACCGGCGAAATGAAGAAGGGTTAATTAGATAAATGCCACTTCAATTCTGACGTTTCAGAGAAATGTCACCCCAATTTTCCTCTTTTGAAAAATACCGTTGAAACTTTGCATCACACTTATAGATGCCGTTATGTAACATTGCAGACCAAAATACCCTCGTCTTCCTCCTTGTGTTCTTCTTCCTCCATCCACCTAATCTCATATCCTCTTGTTTCCTCAAATTAACCATCCTCTTTTTCTCAGCAGCAACGAAATAGCCAACACGCCATCCTCTCCTTCTCACCCGAAGCAGCAGCAACAACACACATCTCCTCTCTCTTTCGAAAAGCAGCAGTTGTAGCTCAATTCCAATGCAGATGACCTCCAAGACCATGGCAACGCTGCCATCATGTCGGAGCCCCACTAGAGCAGCACCCCGACGACCCAGCCAACTCCCATCCCGGCGGACACATCGATGATGGCCCCATCCGGCGCCAGCTCCGATGGGACGGGTAGATCGAGCAGACCACAAATGGATTAAGATCCCCGCTGAGTTTGTTGGGCTGGTGAACAAGGCGAGTCATGCTGTCACTCTCTCTTCTGGTTGTTGGCGAGCAAGGGCGGAATGACGAACGCAGAGCACATGAGGCGATGACGGAGTGCAGGCGGTCACGAGTCATAGGGTACTGCCGCATTGGGTACTGATGCCCGGCGCACCAGCAAATCCCAGGCAGCGAGGCAGCTATGGCAGAACCTGCGGCAGACATAGAGAGAGGTCTGCGCCATGGTTAATTTTAGAAAAGGAGGAGATGAAGACATGGATGGAGTAAGGAGAACACAAGGAGGAAGACGGGGGTATTTTGGTCTGAAATGTTACATAATGGCATCTATAAGTGTGTTGGAAAGTTCCAGTGGTATTTTTTGAAAGAGGGAAATTGGAGTGGCATTTCTCTAAATTGCCAGAATTGCAGTGGCATTTATCTAATTAACCCAATGAAAAATGGTTTGGGATTCCTAGGGAAATCTACCTAGAAAGCCAAACATTTAGAAAAACGGAAAGGAAAAAAACCAAGATGAACACCTCCACTTCCATGGCGTGTCTTACGCGATCGACCCAAGAACCATGTGGCGATGAGAAAATTTTGTAGGCGATGCATAGAGAAACGCTACAGATACCCCTAACTAATGATTTCGTAGTGATTGGCATGGATTGCGTGGTTCCGTGGAAAAAGAAAGGCCCAGTTGAGATAGAGCGGACCCGGATCACAGATCTAATTGATCCGGCGTTTTGGTGCCAGCGCGGAGGGCGTCGACTAGCGGCGTTTGTCTTGACAGTCCAGGGGACAAGTCGCTGATGGCACCAAGTTTGGATTGATTTTTTTTAGAAAAATTTGGATTGGTTTTTTTATGGACATTTGGATTGGTTTGGGTGAAAAATACAAAAAAAATTGAAACTGGGTGAAAAATACATGGAGTTTGTGTATTGGTTTGGACTCTAAGATGGGTCATCTATTTTATCGGATGGATCGGACGGCCTTTAAATATGTGCCAATCCGGCAGGGCGACGACAAATCCCCCACCTGCCTCCCGGAACTCCGGAAAATCAAGAAATCTCCAGCAGCCACCTCCCCGTCGTCGGCCTCCCGCGCTCGCGCCCTCACCCGCGCCCGCGTGCGGCAAGATGACGATGGGCCACGGAGGGCTGTCCCCCACTAGCTCGGTCGTCCCGGCGGTTGACGCCCCGCCGCCCTCCTTCGCTGTCGCCGTCGCCGTCGACGACAGCGCTACTGGCACCTGCACCCGCACCCGCACCGCCACGGCCACTTACGACACGGGTGGACATCCAGGCGTCCTCGCGGGGCGTCATCGTCGCCTAGAGTTGGTCCGGCCCAAGTTCGAGGAAAAGACCCCAGCCGTCGAGGCGTACGGCAAGAAGCTGTCTCCGACGAGCGGCGTCGCTGAAGACGCCGCGTCTTCCTCTGGAAACGGCGCTTCGGGTCTTCCTGCGCCAAGGAAGATTCGGGTAGCTGGTCGCCGTTCTCGTACAGACACCTCCGACAAAGGTGCGTCTTCACCTCGGCTCGCCCTCCCTTGGACGGCGACGGCCGTCACATCTGAAGCCATGCCGCCAGCATCAAAGTGGCGGAAACTAGTTCGTCCGTCCTTGGAAGGACCAGTTCGCTTCCTTCGGATCAGTAGCAAGGCTGATGCCTCCATGGCCGTTGATGCCCTGAAGGCAGGGCAGGACCTGAAGATCGCCATCTCAGAGGATCTCCCACTCGGAGAGGCCTCTGATGTGGTGAAAGCGATTCTGCCCTTTTACCCGCGCGTCCTCAAGGGACCGGGCTTGTTGCTCCTGTGCAACAAGATCGGTGAGGAGGCCGCGGTGAAGTCCCGCCTGCAGATGAACCAGTCTGCGCTCGCCAGCGACACAACTATGTTACACTAGAGCTAGATCGTTACGTAGCAACTACTGTAGCTTAGTCAAGAAATCATAATACATTCGATGATTCTCTTGTCTTGTACTGGATTATTATGCAATGATCTGGTTTCGACTCCTTCAGTTTATACTGCCTTCGGTGTTGTTTGTCAAAGTTGTTTAATGTCGAATCTTCAAAGTGCTCTTTCTTTGTGTTGTTGGAAAATCCGAGGATTGGAGTTTGTCCGGTTGGTGGGGTTTTTGTTGCATGGAATTCCAACAAGTTCTCATTTTCATATTCACTTCTTTAGCGACAAAATATCTGTAACTGTTACAGTTGGTTTCTGTGATATCTTAACTTAATTTTTGGGAGACTAATTGTTTATGGCCCGATAAGTGCAGTAGATGGGCGAAATTTTTCAATGAGATCGCTGAGCTGAAGCCACGGATCTCTGGCTCTTGGCTCATTGCCAGGAATCTTAACCGTGTATGTGTATGTTGCCAAATTCACAGGAAGACTGGCAGGGCTTCGCTCTCTGAAATGAATATGTATAACGACGACTGGATTAGACAAATGTAGACACAAGATATTCCTCTGTTGGGCAGAGATTACGCCTGGTATAGTAATGCACAATCCTCTGATCCTTACCATAATTGATGTGAGTCTTTATTAGTGCTGATTGGGAACTTTATCTCTACCAAACTCAACCTTGCATTGCTTGACTCAAGTAAATTCTGACAATTTTCCTCCTATGTTGGAGAGGTTTTTTACGATACCCTGGTACTCCCCGAACATAGATGGGAGTACCGAGTAAATCAGTACATTCCTTTGATAGGGTAGTTTAGTCTTTTTCGTATCTAATTTTTGACTAATTGCATTTCCTTAATCTACTCCGGTGATCCGGGGTAATAGGAAACCGTCTGTCCTGGAAGCTGCAAAACTTTGTCGTACTTTAACCATGCTGCATATCAGCCGCCGTCGTTGGCGTGTCACACCCCTGTCGAGAGGTTGTTTGTCACGCATCAGCCACCCGTCGTTGCATCTCTGGCCGCTAAGCCTAGCTCCGATCCGCAGGGCCTCAGCTTTCTGGCGACGGCGAGGGCCCCGCTCCGCCGAACCTGGCCGTGACTGAATGTTCATCACATGATCCAGTCGTCCCTTGTAATTCGGGATTACGGTTGCTAACGGATTAAAAATTAACATGTTAACTATCCTTTGTTATTCCAATTTTACCCTCCAGATCGGGGCACTCCCTCTTGTTTAACGGTGGTACTCCATGACTGTGTTGTTGGAGTACAAACTAAAACTGTCAGTTAGATCAGAGGAAATTAGCGGCCCATGTTAGCTTCAGGGTACCGTAAAACAACTCATATTGGAAGCTTCCACCACTATTCAGAGGGCAAGTTTGTTTAGGTAAGAGAGTAATTGAAAATTCTGATGCTGTTCTGCTGACTTGGTTAGTTCTGTTTCTGTTTGGGATTTTCAGGTTAGCCAGTCTCATGCAGCGGCAATTCTGTCTACCAAGCTGAAGCGTCTGATAAGTACGATATCAAAATGCAAAAGGAAGTTGACACCGGAAAAGGTTCGCGGGTTCTTTGCTTGCCTGCTTATCATGCAAAGGATCAAAGTGAGATATGTGCTGAAGCAAGGCAGCAGGACGAGGGGTATTCTGAATTTAGTAGGCATTGAGTTAAGTAGCAATGAGGAGCTTAACGTCTCCAATTTGTGTGGCATGCAATATTAGTATATGAAGCGGAGATCTTGGACTTTGGCGGCTACAACTATTTTCTGGACTATGTGGCTCACCAGAAATCGGTAAGTTTTCGACAACAATTGGGTTCCCCTGGTGATAATCGCGGAACAGTGTCTATGCAGACAGGACCAAGCTATGGCACATAGAACTCGCGGGACGGAGAGACGTTCTATTCAGAGTTGGCTTTTTTAGATGATCAGGGAGGCAAAGGTAATACGATTGCATCAAATGAAACCATAGTTTATACAAGGTGCAAAGTCCTCTACACATTGATAGCATCAGCTAATACAATGTCCCCCTACACATTATAGCATCAGCTAATACAATGTCCTCTACACATTGTACAGAAACTGCGTCAATTAATTCGGATAGGAGGCGGTAGAATTATTCCTAAAACAAAGTCCCTACACAGTAATGCATCATCGTTGCAACCTCATCTACAACATTCAATCATCATCACAAAACATCAAACCGTGCACCCTGTGCGACTCTCTTGGCAAGGTACTTCTTAGCATTCTCACGGGCAAGATCCCAGTACATATCTCTTCCCTCGGGGTTAAAGTAAACATATTCCTATCCACATCTCTCATGATTGGATCTATGACCAATGCCTGAAGCCTGGTGGAGTTATCTGCAACATGAGTTGCAAGTTCAATCTCACCCCGGGCCCCATGGAACCCTGTGATGAGCACCCTCTTTAGATGACCGTGGCGACACGGAGGAAGGCTCCTGATAGGTAACTTCTCAAAGTCATTCAGCGGATAGGCGCGGCGCAGAAACTGCATAGATCAAGAATAACATTAGCATTTTATTCTTGTATAGTGGCTTCTTCAGTCACAGAGAACACGTGAAGACAATGCAATATAGGTAACAGTTAATATAGGAGGTATGCATTGTAAGGGATAAGATGATGATAACTTACATGTATATCTAACTCTTCTAGCAGAGGGGCAGCTTTGAGAAAAGAAGCCAAGGAAAGGAGATTGTCCTGACCAGAGAAATACAATCTCAGCTGTAGATACTTCAGATGAGAAAACTTGGTCACACCTTCTGGCAAGTAAAACACCTACAAATGCATGTTTAACCAAGTGAATAGATGTGAGGGGGATGTAATTAATCATAGCATGAGAGTGATCGAGCAGCAAACCTTTAATGTCATGCATGCACTCAGATTCAGGTTCTGTGCATGGGGCATCGCTCGGGGAAGTTCGGTAATGGCATGCTCTAGCGTTAACGAAGGAAAGTTCATTTCCACATGTCCTAGTTGCAGACTTTCACTGAGATCAAGAGGTACCATAAATCCATCATACACAAAAGTTCGGAGGTTCATGGAGATGAAGTGTATTTTGTTTATGCAACTGTGCGCCACGTGCAAGTGTTGCAGACGCGGAAGTGACACCTTTATGCCATCATGCGGATGGCACATAAAGATGCTTAATCTCTCAAGATTGGAGCAACTTGACAGAACAAGCTGAAGATCATTTGAAGAGACATCCACACTGCTTAGATCAAGTGCTTTGAGGTTTGGAAAACCACTAAAGTTGGGTTGTGCTTTAAGTGATACCAAGCTGAGACGAATTGCCTCAAGGCGGGACATGCTTTGCTTGTCGAAAAGCTCAAACGAGAACGAGAACACATGCCGATGTTTGTGGCATCTTAAGTCCTCGGGCTCCAACTCAATTGCTAGATTCTTTGCCCGTGACGAGACAACAAATTTCACCCAGCTATTGAGATGATCAACTAGCAGCTTGTCAAATGGGAACTTAATCTGAAATTCTTCAACAGCCGTAGCACCACACTGCTTCAAGACAGCATTGATACTTCCAATGAAAACCCGCGCGCGCTGCTCTTTGCTGGAAGTAGTACTGTTGGCACACATCGTGGCACCATCAAATATTAGATTAGGGCATGATGTCCATGTGTGTCTCCACTTGGTTGAAAGAGTGCTTGTCCGAACAATCTCATTCAGGGGCAGCTTTGATAGGATCAAACATAGGACATCCTGAAGGACAACCATGCATGTCAGGAGAAGCAATTAAATTTCTGGCAACAAACACACATAAACAGATCTTGTTACAACAGAATATCATCGAATTCATGTTTTTTCTGGTTATTTTAGAGTTTATTACTCAGCTGTTTTTTATACTAGAATCTAAGTAAACTGGCGATGAATCACAAGTCACACGCACTGAATACTATTACGTGGTAGATAAAGTAAAAATGCACACCTGTGGAAGGCTTTGGAACGGACCGTTGGGTTGTTGTTTCTTGGTGGAGACTGATCTGTCCTGTTGCTGTTTCTTCGTGGAGACTGATCTATCATGAGAAAGCTTTGCTCTCTTATTACTTCTACACATTATGTGTAACGATCTTGGTTGCCTAATCTGAAATCTGCAAAATTAGTTAGTTCAGACCCGCTTATATGAAACCTCAGTTTTTTTATTTTATTTTGAGAAACATACGGAAACATAGTTGGTTCGAGGTAGATAAATTCGGACCCGCTTACTTGGCGAGTTGGTGCGGGCGCTGGTCGTGAGATCCACCTGCGTGCAGGCAGAGATCCTGGAGTTGGAGCACTGGCTGGCTCCCGCATATATGGGCTGACGATTTAAGGTTTCCGACTAGGAAACGAAATATCTTCTCGTATCATTATCTTTATATATTTATTTTATTATATCATACTCGAAAACGTTATACACCTAACGTTCATTTTAATTGAAAATTATGAGCGGACGATTCAGTGGCCGCTGGATGCGTCGCGCGAATCTCATTGCACAGATGACTGCCGCGTACCGACTAGGATGAAAGAAATTGTTCGCACTGTAGTGAACGCTCTCGACTCGACGTATATCGTCCCGACCACTTTATCCATCCTCATTTTTTGCCAGCCATTTCCACGCTTCCCTCCACCGCTCCACTGACCACATCCGCGCAAGACAGATCGGCCGGCGACCTCCTCCCTCTTCGTCTATGGCCGTCGAGGGGCATAACGCGGCAGTCAGCCCCCCTTCACCCTCTCAGGCGTTGGCCGTCCTCAGGGGACGGCTGGGACGGCAAATACACTCTGCGACATGTCTTAGTGTGGCTGCACAAGCATGGCTCCCCGGTGTCTCGCCTGCCTCGACAGCGAGCGCCGCCGCCGGTGGTTCGTGGTTGATGAGGGGGCGGCCGCAGGCTACCGCGATGCGTGGACGAGGCGAGCCTTGTTCCGCGGGGTGAGGTGGAGCCACCTTTTGCTCGCCGCCGCATTCGAGGCTTGTGGAGGCCATGTATCTCTTTTTCCTAGACATCGGCTACGACCACCCCGTGTTGTGCATAAGCCATGGCGATCGCGTCGGGCGTGCGTGTGTGCGTGCGCGGGACAGATCGGGAGCATGGCGGGCGTGCGTGTGTGCGTAGAGGTGCTGCACGGGTATATCTGTGCGAGTCAGCACGCGTGCGTGAGTGTAGGGGTGGCCGTTGGCGAGCGATGGGGGTGCATTGAGTTGGTCTGCAGCGGGCTCGCCGCGCCCGGACGTGTGCGTGCATGTCGGGGAGGGAGCGGGAGGAGCGGGCTGGACTGGGTGCTCGACGTGGGCTGGGATGTGGATGCGTGCCCGGCGCGTCCCTGGGTATAAAACCCCCCGTGTACGTTGTAATGAGTGTGGCCAGGGATATCGAGTTCGCCCTCGAGGAATAGAAAAGCTCGCCGTTGTTGCGGCGGAGGCGGCGTACGTGCGCCGGGAAACTCTGTGTCCACCACTTTTCTCCTTCTTCCTCCTTGATCCGAGCCAGGCAGTGAGAGTGTGAGCAGAGGGGAGAGCTAGGGCGAGGCCATAGCACCAACATTTGGCATTGAGCCACAAGGTTCGGCGTGGCGTCTTGGCGGCGGCCGCGGCCTTGGCGGACATGGAGGCTATTGCGCGCGGGGAGCGCGTGGCGACCTTGACGCGCCGCGAGTCCGCGGCCGTTCTGTGTGATGTCATGCTCCAGACTAGCACGATGGTCGCGGAGGCGAGGAGGTCGCGGAGGACCTACGTGGTGGCGCAGAGGTCGCGGCGGCTCGGCGCGACGGCCGTGGGGGCACGGAGACGCAACATGGAGGCGCACGGAGCACTGCTGCAACGGCAGCGAGTGGCGCTCGATGAGGCGGCGTGCGGTGGAGTTCAGCGGTGCGCGAAAGTAGCCGGCGAGGTGGGCACGTGGCACAGCGGCTGCGGTGGCTCGTGCGGGGGGCGTACATGGTGACATCGACGACGATGGACTCACTTGCTGTAGTTCGTAGCTTAGGGGGTGAGTGTTGGGCATAAGCCACGGCGATCACGTTGGGCGTGCGTGTGTGCGCGCGCGGGACGGACCGGGAGCGTGGCGGGCGTGCGTGTGTGCGTAGAGGTGCTGCACGGGCATGTCTGTGCGAGTCAGCACCGCGTGGGTGAGTGTAGGGGTGGTCGTTGGCGAGTGATGGGGGTGCGTTGAGTTGGTCTGCAGCGGGCTCGCCGCGCCCGGACGTGTGCGTGCATGTCGGGGAGGGAGCGGGAGGAGCGGGCTGGACCGGGTGCTCGACGTGGGCTGGGATGTGGGTGCGTGCCCGGCCCGTTCCTGGGTATAAAACCCCCCGTGTACGTTTTAATGAGTGTGGCCAGGGATATCGAGTTCGTCCTCGAGGAATAGAAAAGCTCGCCGTTGCTGCGGCGGAGGCGGCGTACGTGCGCCGGGAAACTCTGTGTCCACCACTTTTCTCCTTCTTCTTCCTTGGTCCGAGCCAGGCAGTGAGAGTGTGAGCAGAGGGGAGAGCTATGGCGAGGCCATAGCACCAACACCTCGGAGGTGGCAACGCCTAGCTTTCCTCCGCTTCCTCGCCATCAACCGCTTCTTCTCGAGCTCCCGTTTGCCGTCGTCCACCATCGATATCCATCACCTCGATTCTCCTCTGGTTCCCCTAAGATGCACGATCTCGCCCCTGTTTCACACGCAGCTCACACCACATGTATATGCAGGAGCACACGAAAATGAAAATTTACGTGGTACTGCTAGGTACCAACAGTGTTGGGGAACGTAGTAATTTCAAAAAAATTCCTACCCACACGCAAGATCATGGTGATGCATAGCAACGAGAGGGGACAGTGTTGTCCACGTACCCTCGTAGACCGAAAGCGGAAGCGTTAGCACAACGCGGTTGATGTAGTCGTACGTCTTCACGATCCGACCGATCAAGTACCAAACGCACGGCACCTCCGAGTTCAACACACGTTCAGCTCGATGACGTCCCTCGAACTCCGATCCAGCCGAGCTTTGAGGGAGAGTTCCTGTCGGTGCGGGGACGACACCTATGGGATCACAAGAATCCCTACTACGGTTGCGGGGCGCGGGGTCGTGAGAAGAGCAGATCAAACATATAGCACACGGGTTATTTACCCAGGTTCGGGCCGCGAGATGCGTAAAACCCTACTCCTGCTTTGGTGGTTAGTTTATCTGCGTTCTTGAGCTAGCTATGGGGCGTGAGGAGCTCCAAAAAGCCGAATCCTCCTCCTGGTCGCCTTGGGCCTCCTTTTATAGGGAAAGGGGTTGCCACAGTGGCACACAGGAGGTGGAAAGGGTACAGTTCATCGGAGTTTATCCCTCGCATTACATGACAAGCGCCATAAATGCGTCTTGCTTAGGTGTCCTTGCTTTATCGAGGACGGGAGAGCCAGTCTCGTCCGTCGCCGCTCCCTTCGTGTTGACACGCATACAGCCAGCGGTGCTGTGGTGCCATGTAGGCGGCAGCAGTGAGGTGGCGCAGTGGTGGGTCTCCACGAAGGTTCGCTTGCCGCCACGCAGGTGCCTGCCCAACTGGTTGGGTCGGCAGCTGCATGGTGGAGGCTTGATTGGCGCGGGCCTGATGGTGGCCCTACGGGCGTCCTTGGCAAGGGCCTTGCCGCAGCCCTGGGAAGGGTCTTGCCGGGGCCCCGACAAGGGTCTTGCCGCGGCGCCTGTTGTCATCCCCGGCAAGGCTCTTGCCGGGGGCCTTGTGGTCCTCCTTGGCCGGGATCCCGCCAAGGGCCGTCATCTTCTATAGTATGTATTTGATCTTGAATGTCTTCACAAAGATCTGCATGCCACCACGGGGATGTCTCCCGAATCCTTTGCCCCATGGGGACACTGGACTCAAAGGTGATCCGCTCCGTGGGCGTGGGGCGAGCCGCCCCGGCAAGAGCCTTGCCGGGTTTGCTAAAACCGCCCGCCGGCAAGGATTTTGATTAGGGAGTCTGCTTCGTCCCTTTTGCTCTTTGTGGTCTTGGTCTTGGCGTTGTTCTGTCCTTCTTGAGCTTCGGCCTTACCTTGGCTCACCTCCCTTGCCTTGCTCGGTCTTGGCGGTGCCATGCTCAGACTACCGTGTGCAGTTATAGGGGTACAAAAGTGTATCCCTCTTTTTGTGCACCGACAGAGCCCGGGCCTGGGCCACACGTAAGCGCAATCGCGTCGTTAGGCTAGGCCCATAAGCGGTGTCTTGGGCAGGCAGGGTGGTTTTACCAGTAAGTCTTTTCGCGCTGCGCTTCCATGCCTCCAGCGTGGCTCGGCGTGGGGAGGCGGCGTGACATGGGCGGCATCGTGGGACTGAGCTCTGCACGCATGCGTCACGTCGTAGTAAAAGGCGGTTCGCGCCTTCCCACAAGCGGAGGGGGCGTGAGGGCGGCCCATTCTTGAACGGGCGGGCGTGGTCTTCAAGGCGTCCACTCCCCACGATCACGGGGGGAGGTGAGGTCGCCTCACCCGTCGCCTCGATCCCGCATGCTCGCTACGTGGCTCTCATGCGCTTGGGGTGGCAGACGGTGGAGGTGGGAAACCGGGCCGTCGCAGGCCGGGGCAGCGGGTTGGTCCCAGTTCCCTGCGCTTTCTGCGTCTTGATTGGCTGAGCGGGGCGGCCGAGCCCCCACCCCGTTCCTTTATAAAGAGCGGGGGAGAACAGCGCCCCGCACTCTTCCATCTTCTCCTTCCTTGACTTCGCTCCCCTCCCTCTATCGCCATGGAGAGAGAATCCAGCTCTTCAGCGGTGGCGGCAAGGGTCGCGCTCGACAACGCATCCTTCCTTCTCCTTCACCTGCGGTGGCAGAGCCAGCCGCGAGGGGAAGGGGGAGGGGGCGAGGCCGTGGACGAGGCCGAGGTGCTCAGGGAAGAGAAAGGGGCGGCGCGCCGGTCCTGCCTCCGCTAGTGGTCCCTCCCCCCATGGAGGGCCATGTTGGGGATGACCCTTGCGAGTTCTTCGTCAGGCTGCGCCGGCCGCCTCGCCGTCACCTTCGTCTCCTGACTCCCTTCACGAGCGAGATGGAGCGGGATCCGCTGGAGTCACTGCGGCTGCACATGAGGGCATGTTGGATCAGCGGTACGCGAGTTCGTGTCGACTCTCCAGCCCCTCAAGTGATGTATCTTGGTCGAGGGTGGAAGACGTACGCCCATATCCACCGCTTGACGGCGGGGCTCACTCTCCATTTCAAGCTGATGGAGGGCGGCCTTCTCTCCGTCAAGGTCTTCGGGTGCTTCGGGACTCGGGCAAGGTGCTGCGTGGAGAGCTCTTCTGATAGCGAAGGCTCCTCCTCGAGCGGGAGTGGCGAGGAGGACAGCGGCAGCGATGATGAGGGTAGCAGGCGGCAGGATGACGGGTCCGACTAGGTGTCGGGCGTCGCTCCGTGCGGCACCGGCGATCCCATCATCCGTGTCGCCGGCTTCCTGAACTTCTCGGGGTCGTCTCCTTGGGCGGCTGGTGTTGGGAGGCTGCGGAAGAGGAAGAGGGTGGGCGGCAAGGCCGTCAAATCGGAGTACGCGGCACTGACGCCTTCGACGCGTGTTGACGTCCTGCCGCCTCGCCTTCGAGCTCTGCTTCCGGCGCTGCCATCACCATCCAGCCTTCGGACGGCCACCGAGATGTTCTCTTGGTGCCTCCTGCCACCCGTAGCTTGCCTAGGCGTCCCTTTTGCCCATTTCGCCTCCTTGACCTGCCTCCTGAGAAGAGGGACAAGAGAGGGGTTACGGGCACCTTATCTCTTTTTAGTTTGTAAGCCTTCGGGCCTAGGCTGAACTTAGAACTTGTAATCCCATCATTCATGTTTTTCATTCTCTATGGACTGTACCTGAGTGGAATGTTTTTAATGAAAAGGGGTGCTTGCCGGGTCATTTGTTTACGGGTAGAACCCACGACAAGGAATAAATCCTTGATATCTCTAAGATAAAAATTTCCTTGCCCGGCAACAGGCCCTGCCGTCTTCCCACTTCACTCGACCTTTCTCACGCTTTCGGCAGAGGCAGAGAGGAGGCGGGTTCAGGCTCCTCGTTTCATCCTTTTGCTGCCGCGACTACGACCAAACCTGGCCCCAGGAACGAGCCCTAGAGCCTAGAGTTTTTAGGGGAGCACGGTAGCTTGGGAAAAACGAGGTTTCACATACCTCAGTCAATAAGGGAACGCATGATAAGGAATGAAGAACTTATCTGAAGCTGCAGCCCCCCGCAACTCTGGATTGCCGTGGGTGAATCTTCGTACTTGCAGCCCCCGACAATACTGGCTTGCCGGGGTCTAGATGCCGATCCGTCCCTCTTTTCTTTTTTCGTCCTCAAGTGATCCGGCAAGGATATCTGTGAGTCCTGCGAACCAAAGGAGACAAAAGAACGGCAAAGAGACGCACACTCGACCTCTAAGCTAGGGGTTAGTCGCCGCCAAGCACTATCTACCCTAAACAAGGACGAGACTCGACCTAGCATGCATGCTATAACTTAGGGCGCCAGCGCTTCATTTATTTATGCTCAGGGTCTGCGCCTGGCTTTGTACAAATGGTTACATGCATCATCGGCAATGCTTGTACAGAAGGTGGCTTGCCGGGGGGCCCGGCAAGCCGCGCCTCACGGGTAAAACTTGCAAAGATGCTCAATGTTCCAGGAGTTACTCACTGGAACGGCATCTTCGGTTTCCAGGCGGGCTGCGTCGGGCCTGGTGACTCGTGTTACCCGGTAAGAGCCTTCCCACTTTGGCGTCAACTTGTTGGAATTCTTGGCCGATTGAACGCGTCGAAGGACAAGGTCGCCTTCCTCAAGGCTTCGGGCATGAACCTTGCGGCTATGGTAGCGGCGCAAGGCTTGCTGGCAGCGTGCTGCTCTCACAGCCGCCCGAAGACAATCTTCCTCAAGGAGCACTGCGTCATCTTGCCGCAGTTGCTCTTGCTCAAGCTCGTCATAAGCGAGCAATCGAGGTGACCCGTATATGAGTTTAGTGGGGAGAACTGCTTCTGCCCCGTACACCAGGGCAAAAGGTGTCTGGCCGGTGGCTCGATTTGGCGTCGTCCTGATCGACCAAAGAACCGCCGGCAACTCATCAATCCAGCGCCTTCCACTCTTATGCAGCCTGCCAAAGGTCTTGGTCCTTAAGCCTCACAGTACTTCAGCATTTGCCCTCTCAGCTTGACCATTGCTCCGCGGGTGAGAAACGGAAGCGAAACAGACTTTGCTGCCGAGGTCTTGGGTAAATTGCATGAAGGTGCGGCTTGTGAACTGTGTGTCGTTGTCGGTGATAACCCTGTTGGGCACGCCAAAACTGCATACTAGTCCCTTGAAGAACTTGACCGCTGACTGAGCTGTGACCTTCCTCACTGCCTCCACTTCCGGCCACTTTGTGAACTTGTCGATTGCAACGTACAAGTACTCAAAGCCCCCGACAGCGCGGGGGAAAGGGCCCAGTATGTCGAGCCCCCAGACCGAGAAGGGCCAGGAGAGAGGAATGGTTTGAAGGGCTTGAGCTGGCTGATGAAGCTTCTTTGAATGGAACTGACATGCTTCACACCTGGTGACTAGTGTCGTCGCATCCTGGAGGGCGGTGGGCCAGAAGAAGCCTTGCCGGAATGCCTTGCCGGAATGCCTTGCCGGAATGCCTTGCCGGCAAGGGCCCTTGACCCAATGTGGGATCCACATATGCCTCCGTGTATCTCTGCCAACAGCTCCAGTCCTTCCTCTCGAGGGATACACTTCAATTTCACACCGTTCGGCCTCTTTACTGCAGGGGCGTCATCGGCGAACTAGTACATGGTAAAGCGACGGGCTACTTTCCGCTTCTTCCTGCTCCTCGGGAAGTTCCCTGTTGGAGGAATCGAGATAGTATGTTGTGCCCACGCCGGAGCACAGGGCTCGACGGCGAGGACTAAAACATTTCCTCCGTTCTGAGAGCGGCTGTCTCGGCGGCAAGAGCTTGACGCTCCGCCGGAGCCAGTCGTCCCGTGGCGGGCTCAGTATCCCCGGCAACATCCTTGCCGGTAGCCCCGGGGTCCCTGATTTCCTCCTCTTATTCTGCTCTGTTGATGGATCAACGGATGGCTGAGTTAGCTGAAGCACAAAGGTACCTGGTTCCACAGGTAGCTTGAGGGCAGCGCGTTTTGACAGGTAATCGGCGACATCGTTCTCCGCTCGGGGAACGTGTTCAGCCTGTATACCGTCGAAACGCTCTTCTAGCTTTCTCACTTCATCGATGTAGGCCTTCATCAACGGGCTCTGGTAATCCTTGTTGACTTGCTTGAGGACGAGCTGCGAGTTTCCCCTGACAATGAGTTTCTTGATTCCGAGGTCCACCGCGATCCTAAGACCGGCAAGCAGCCCCTCGTACTCTGACGTATTGTTTGTTGACACCTCCCCGGGGAAGTGCATCTGGATCACGTACTTGAGGTGCTCTCCGGTGGGCGCGACAAGCAGTACGCCAGCCCCGGCGCCCTGTAAGGAGAAAGCTCCATCAAAGTACATGATCCAATCACAACTTGCCTCTTTGCCGGGGAGAGCAGTCTCTTGAACTTCTTCGTCAGGTGTTGCGGTCCATTCTGCAATGAACTCTGCTAGGACTCGGCTCTGAATCGTCGAAGTACTTTCAAACTTGAGGCCAAAGCTGGACAACTCCACTTCCCATTCCACAATTCTTCCCGTTGCATCCGGATTGTGCAAAATCCGTTGTGGAGGGAAGCGAGTGACGACAGTGATCTTGTGTGCCTGGAAGTAGTGACGCAGCTTCCTCAAGGCCATAGGAGGCCGAAGAGCAGTTTCTGCACACCGGAGTACCTTGATATAGCCCCCTGCAGGAGGGAACTAACAAAGTAGACCGGGTGCTGCATCATTTTCTTCTTCGGCGGCACTTCAACTGGCTATGTCGTCTCTGCATTGGTGGTGTCGGGCTCTACCGCTGCCATCTCCTCGTCGTCAACCTCTCTGCGCCACCGGTCTGGTGCGCCGACCACTGGTCCGTTGCCGCCGGTATAGTAGTAGCAGCTCCTGTGGCCTAGGCGCAACTAGTATTGGCGCGGAGGAGAGGTACTTCTTCAACCCTTGTAATGCCGCTTGGCTTCGGCGTCCACTCCATCGGGCCCGCCTTTTGAGGATCTTGAAAAGGGAAGGCACGCCGCGACTTGAAATGAACCTGCCCATGGCGGCGACGCAACCAACAAGTCGACGCACATCCTTGATCCGCTTGGGTGCTTCAATCTGCTCTATAGCTTTGATTTTGTCCGGATTGGCCTCTATCCTGTTGTGACACCAAGAACCGAGGAGCTTGCGGATGGGGCGCCAAAGGCGTACTTCTCGGGGTTCAGCTTGAGATTGATCTTGCGCAGGTTTGTAAATGTTTCTTGCAAATCCGGTATGAGGGTTGCCCTATCCTTGGTTTTGACCACTATGTCATCCATATAAGCCTCCATATTTCTATGGAGCTGGGGTTCAAAACCAATCTGGACCGCCCTTGCAAACATTGAACTAGCACTCTTCAACCCGAAAGGCATCCGCATGAAACAATACGTACCACATGGGGTGATGAATGTTGTCTTCTCTTCGTCTTCTCTTGTCATGAAGATCTGGTGGTAGCCGGAGTAGGCATCGAGGAATGACAACAGATCACACCCAGCCGTGGAGTCAACAATCTGATCGATGCGCGGCAGCGGGAAGGAATCTTTAGGGCAAGCCTTATTGATATCTGTGTAATCAATACACAGCCTCCACTTCCCATTTGCCTTGCGCACCACGACTGGATTGGCCAACCACGTTGGATGGAGCACTCCTCTTACCAAACCCGCTGCTTCCAGTTTCCGAATCTCTTCTGTGATGAACTCTTGTCGTTCCAAAGCTTGCTTTCTGACCTTCTGCTTGACGGTCCGCGCATGAGGGCAGACAGCAAGGTGGTGTTCAATCACCTCCGTGGGAACACCGGGGATGTCGGAAGCTTGCCATGCAAACACATCGACATTCGCCCGCAGGAAGGTGACGAGCGCGTCTTCCTATCTGTCGTCAAGGGTGGAGCTTATGGTGAAAGCTCCTCTCGTGCCGTCCTCATTGACAGGAACCTTCTTGGTTCCCGGCGGTATGGCCCTAGGCTTCTTGTTTCCGTCGGTGGAGCTCTCTGGCACGTCCTCGACGGCAGCGCTGCACTCCGAAGAGGTGCGCTTGCCGGAGTGGGTGTCCGAGGTCTCACCGGTCTTCTTCTTCTTCCCTCTCGGGGTCCCAGCGGCAGGAGCAAGTGCCCTAGCGGCGGCAGCTGCTGCAACTGCTTGCTGGTATAGTTGGTCAGCGCAAATCAGCGCATCTTTCTTGTCGGAGGGAATGGTGATGATCGTCACAGGTCCTGGCATCTTCAGGGTGTTGTAGGCGTAGTGTGACGCCACCATGAACTTGTCCAGCGCTGGGCAGCCAAGGATCCCATTGTAGGGCAAGGGGATCTTGGCAACATCGAACACGACCCTCTCCGTCCTGAAGTTCAAGTCACTTCCAAAAGTCACGGGCAGCGTGACCTTTCCCTTGGGTTGGCTTCTTCCCGGGTTGACCCCATGAAACGTGCCCGTCTCTTCGAGGTCTCCATCAGGAATCTGCAGTTTCTCAATCACGGCAGGCGAGATCAAGTTCAGACCGGCCCCGCCATCGACTAGCATCTTCGTCACCTTGAGGTTGCGTATTGTTGGTGAAACCAACAACGGCAAGCACCCAACCGCAGTGGTGCGATCAGGGTGATCCTCGGTGTCAAAGATGATAGGTGTGCTGGACCACTTCAGCGGCCTTTGGGCATCAAACGACGGCTCTGCCGTTGTAATCTCTCGCGCCCACTGTTTAAGACGGCTGTGAGAAGTATGCAGCGAGGCGCCGCCGTCGATGCACATGGCCTCTGTAGCTTTCTGAAACTCTTGGTCACCGGATTCGTCGTCCTCTTCGTGATCGTCATCTTCTGGCTTTCTGTCACGGCCCCGAGCGGGCCTCTCCTGTTGCTTATCCTTGCCGTGATGGCCCGTCTGGCCGTCACGCTTCTTGCCGGATCCCTCAGCACCGTCCGAGCCCTTCTCCTTGTCCCGCCTCTCATATTCAGCCCTCTGCTTCTCAGCGAGGAGCTCAACCTGTCGGCAGTCCTGGAGAGCATGGCCTCTGGTGCGATGGATCTTGCAGTATCGCTTGTCGGAGTTTCCTGGCTTCTCGGTAGCCGCCAAGGCCCGGTAGGCGACGCACCCGGCAACCTCCTTGCCGGGGTCGTCTGCCTTGGTTTTCTTGGTGGAGCCGGCTTCATCAGATCCCTCAACGACAAGCACGGTGTTTCCTGAAGGAAATATGCCCTAGAGGCAATAATAATGTTATTATTTATTTCCTTATATCATGATAAATGTTTATTATTCATGCTAGAATTGTATTAACCGGAAACATAATACATGTGTGAATACATAAACCTACAGAGTGTCACTAGTATGCCTCTACTTGACTAGCTCGTTAATCAAAGATGGTTATGTTTCCTAACCATGAACAAGGAGTTGTTATTTGATTAACGGGATCACAACATTGGTTGAATGATCTGATTGACATGACCCATTCCATTAGCATAGCACCTGATCGTATAGTTTGTTGCTAGTGCTTTTCTTCATGACTTATACATGTTCCTATGACTATGAGATTATGCAACTCCGTTTGCCGAGGAACACTTTGGGTGCTACCAAAGCGTCCTGGCGTAATCGGGTGATTATAAAGGTACATTACAGGTGTCTCCGAAGGTACATGTTGGGTTGGCATATTTGAGATTAGGATTTGTCACTCCGATTGTCGGAGAGGTATCTCTGGGCCCTCTCGGTAATGCACATCACATAAGCCTTGCAAGCATTGCAACTAAATGTGTTAGTTGTGAGATGATGTATTACGGGCGAGAAAAGAGACTTGCCGATGAACGAGATTGAACTAGGTATTGGATACCGACGATCGAATCTCGGGCAAGTAACATACCGATGACAAAGGGAACAACGTATGTTGTTATGCGGTCCGACCGATAAAGATCTTCGTAGAATATGTAGGAGCCAATATGGGCATCCAGGTCCCGCTATTGGTTATTGACCGAGAGGTGTCTCGGTCATGTCTACATAGTTCTCGAACCCGTAGGGTCCGCACGCTTAACGTTTCGATGGCGGTTATTATGAGTTTATATGATATTGATGTACGAAGGTTGTTCGAGTCCGGATGAGATCACGGACATGACGAGGAGTCTCGAAATGGTCGAGACATAAAGATTGATATATTGGAAGCCTATGTTTGGACTCGGAATCACTCCGGGTGAAATTGGGAATTTTACCGAGTGCAGGGGGTTACGGAACCTCCCGGGGTCAATGGGCCTTGATGGGCTTTAGTGGGAAAGAAAAGGGGCCATATGCTGGCGCAGCCTTCCCCTTCCCTAGTCCTATTAGGATTAGGAGAAGGGGTGGCGCCTCTCTCCCTTTCCCTTGGTCAAACCCTAGTTGGACTAGGATTTGGGGGGGGAATCCTACTCCTAGTAGGAGTAGGACACCTGGCGCGCCCCCTCCTGGCCGGCCAGCCCCTCCCCTTCCCTCCTTTATATACAGGGGCAGAGGGCACCCCATGACACACAAGTTGATCATTGAGATCGTTCCTTAGCCGTGTGCGGTGCCCCCTTCCACCAAACTACACCTCGAATATACCGACGCGGAGCTTAGGCGAAGCCCTGCGCCGGTGGAACATCATCATCGTCACCACGCCGTCGTGCTGACGAAACTCTCCCTCAACACTCGGCTGGATCGGAGTTCGAGGGACGTCATCGAGCTGAACGTGTGCAGAACTCGGAGGTGCCGTACGTTCGGTACTTGGATCGGTTGGATCGGGAAAAATACGACTACTTCCTCTCGTTGCGTCAACGCTTCCGTTGCTGGTCTCACGAGGGTGCGAGACAACACTCTCATCTCGTTGCTATGCCATCACCATGGTCTTGCGTGATCGTAGGAAATTTTTGAAATTACTACGTTCCCCAACGATGGCATCCGAGCCTGGTTTTATGCGTTGATGTCATGTGCACGAGTAGAACACAAGTGAGTTGTGGGCGATACAAGTCATACTACCTACCAGCATGTCATACTTTGGTTCAGCGGTATTGTGAGATGAAGCGGCCCGGACCGACATTACGCAGACGCTTACGCGAGACTGGTTTCACCGCCCGAGCACTCGTTGCTTAAAGGTGACCGGCGGGTGTCTGTCTCTCTCACTTTAGTTGAACCGAGTGTGGCTACGCCCGGTCCTTGAGAAGGTTAAACGGAGTCTATTTGACGAAATATCGTTGTGGTTTTGATGCGAGGTAAGAACGGTTCTTGCTCAGCCCGTAGCAGCCACGTAAAACTTGCAACAACAAAGTAGAAGGCGTCTAACTTGTTTTTGCAGGGCATGTTGTGATGTGATATGGTCAAGGCGTGATGCTATATTTTATTGTATGAGATGATCATGTTTTGTAACCGAGTTATCGGCAATCTGGCAGGAGCCATATGGTTGTCGCTTTATTGTATGAAATGCAAGCGCCATGTAATTGCTTTACTTTATCACTAAGGAGTAGCGATAGTCGTAGAAGCAATAGTTGGCGAGGCGACAACGATGCTACGATGGAGATCAAGGTGTCGCCGGTGGCGATGGTGATCATGGCGGTGCTTGGAGATGGAATCACAAGCACAAGATGATGATGACCATATCATATCACTTATATTGATTGCATGTGATGTTTATCCTTTATGCATCTTATCTTGCTTTGATTGACGGTAGCATTATAAGATGATCTCTCACTAAAATTATCAAGAAGTGTTCTCCCGAGTATGCACCGCTATCGAAAGTTCTTCGTCTTTGAGACACCACGTGATGATCGGGTGTGATAGGCTCTACGTTCAAATACAACGGTGCAAAACAGTTGCACACGCAGAATACTCAGGTTATACTTGACGAGCTATGCATATAAGATATGACCTCGGAACACGGAGACCGAAAGGTCGGCGTGAATCATATAGTAGATATGATCAACATATTGATGTTCACCATTGAAACTACTCCATCACACGTGATGATCGGTCATGGTGTAGTTGATATGGATCACGCAATCACTTAGAGAATTGAAGGGATATTTTTCTAAGTGGGAGTTCTTAAGTAATATGATTAATTGAACTTTAATTTATCATGAACTTAGTCCTGATAGTATTTTGCAAATTATGTTGTAGATCAATAGCTCGCGTTGTTGCTTCCCTGTGTTTTTATATGTGTTCCTAGAGAAAATTGTTTTGAAAAATGTTAGTAGCAATGATGCGGATTGGATCCGTGATCTGAGGTTTATCCTCATTGCTGCGCAGAAGAATTATGTCCTTAATGCACCGCTAGGTGACAGACCTATTGCAGGAGCAGATGCGGGCGTTATGAGCGTTTGGCTAGCTCAATATGAGCGATCTGAGGCGTTATGAGCGTTTGGCTAGCTCAATATGATGACTACTTGATAGTTTAGTGCACCATGCTTAAGCGGCTTAGAATCGGGACTTCAAAGGCGTTTTGAGCGTCATGGACCATATGAGATGTTCCAGGAGTTGAAGTTAATATTTCAAGCAAATACCGAGTTGAGAGATATGAAGTCTCCAACAAGTTCTATAGCTAAAAGATGGAGGAGAATCGCTCAACTAGTGAGCATGTTCTCAGATTATGCAGGTACTTCAATCGCTTGAATCAAGTGGGAGTTAATCTTCCAGATAAGATAGTGATTGACAGAATTCTCTAGTCACCATCACTAAGTTAGTAGAACTTCGTGATGAACTATAGTATGCAAGGGATGACGAAAAAGATTCTCGAGCTCTTCGCGATGCTAAAATCGCGAAGGTAGAAATCAAGAAAAACATCAAGTGTTGATGGTTGACAAGACCACTAGTCTCAAGGAAAATGGCAAAGGGAAGAAGGGAACTTCAAATAGAGCGGCAAGCAAGTTGCTGCTCGAGTGAAGAAGCCCAAGTCTAGACCTAAGCACGAGACCGAGTATTTTGCTGCAATGGAACTGGTCTTTGAAGCGGAACTACCCCTGAATATTTGGTGGATAAGAAGGATGGCAAAGTGAACAAGGTTATATTTGATATACAGGTTATTGATGTGTACCTTACTAGTGTTTATAGTAACCCCGAGTATTTGATACTCGTTAGGTTGCTAAGATTAGTAACTCAAACAGGAGTTCTGAATAAGCAGAGACTAGTTGAAGGGAAGTGACGATGAGTGTTGGAAGTAGTTCCAAGATTGATATGATCATCATCGCACACTCCCTATACTTTCGGGATTAGTGTGGAACCTAAATAAGTGTTATTTGGTGTTGAGCATAAATATGATTTGATCATGTTTATTGCAATACGGTTATTCATT